>KZ559615.1:0-83680 GCA_002850765.1 Aspergillus taichungensis
AAAAAAAAAAAAAAAAAAAAGGCGCAAACTTACAGGCCGGGCCTCCATCCGTCTGGATGAGGGGGTTGTTTTTCTGAGGCAGGGATCGCACCATGATGAAATTCACCTCAACAGGAGATGGTTCGCTAGAAGGTGGAAGAGGGGCAAGAGAGATGGGGGGGAGGTCGACCGGAGAGAGTGCAGTCGAGTAAGATGCGGCGCCACGTTGCAGGCGCGTCTGGCCGCTCTCGAAACGTCGAGGGATAAGACGTCACCACAAATCGGTAGTGTGGGCGCACACCACAACAAAGCGCGATGGGGGCGAAGGAAGCTAATGAGAAGCACTAGGCAAGAGCACAGACAAACCCTGACCGACCGAGAGATGATAACCTTGAATTGGGATGAAAGACAAGCACCCACGATTGCCAATGCGCGTTGTGTCTGATCAGGAAAAGTTGAAGGAAAGGAAAATATGGAAAATAATCAAAGAAATTGAGACGGGAATGGATGGGGGTGAATTGCTGGACCTCTCTCTTTACCATACCCGTACACTGATCATACCGGTTCCAACAGTCCACGCTGTCACACTAACCCGTAACTGGCCAATGGTGGTCCCCAACCGGCTCTCAATCGGGAAATATCAGCGGTCGCGGGCTCATCCCCCGGTATTGAATGCGCCCAGTTGTGGTCACCCATGTGTATTGAGGACTGGTAATGGACACCTCAGAAACCTGGTGGCCAGCTCCGTTGTCCCCGTGACGAGCCGGGCAAAGAAGATTTCCCTTTTGGGATAAGCGGCGCATCAGTGTTGTATCCAGTCAAAGAGAGTAATTGTATTCTTATACTCCGTAGATGAAGATTGTCCACACAACTGTAACCATACGCAAGGGCTGCCATAGTTCGATGTGGATAAAATCATACATGATCATGCATCAATGCAGGAGTGGCATCCCAAACTCCAGTATAAACCTCTAGCGCTACCAAAAGTTGAACCTTGAATCCATAGTCCAAGTGATAGTCTATAACTAGGAGTAGTTACTAGGAAAGCATAACATCCTGACTCATCCATGATGGCGGTGAGTGCCTCCCCCACTCCCCAGTTGGCTCAGGCTCACCAAAACAGACCAAACCATCCAGGCCATCCAGGCATCCACCCCTCCATTTACCCCTGACGAATCAGGCCTTACTCTCTGCTCTTCCCTCTGTCTCTTTCTCTCTCTCTCCCCAACAACTCCTATCTATCTTACCCCTCCCCTCACTTGCCAGCTCTATAGTAAGTCCTCTACTAAAAACAACTATACCATCAACACACCACCATCCCCTCTTTGATACCTCGATTCACTCCCTGTAATTTGTCTATTGTCTAATTGAACTCTTCCTAGTAAACAACAAATAATATTAATAACCCAAACAGACATAACCAATTCCGACCAACCACACACCATGACCGACCACCACGACGACGATCTGGCGGCCAGCAAGACCGAGGGGTTCAAGGTCGGAGAGAAGAAGTCCCTGGCTGAGTATGCCGAGCTTGGTATGTATTTCTTGGATTGGATTGGATTGGATCTTACTGTCCATGCATTCCTTGCTGCATGGAATCCCCCGAACCTCGGGGGGTGGGGAGGGATGGAGATTGGAATTCGAGCTCCTTGTTTGCTCCCCCCCACCCCCCGGCTCATGCATGGTCATCCGGACCTGATAAGCAGTCGGGTTTCGTCCCTGAAACTACAAAAAAATAACCATCACAATATCCATTACTTTCTCCTCATATTAGACTAACATTGGTGCTTTGTTTCCAGACAAGAACGACGAATCCCTCAACCGCTGGAAAGCCTCCCTGGGCCTGAACACCGGCGAGCCCATTGGCGACCCCAACGATCCCAGAAAGTGCATCATCAAGTCCCTGGCCCTGGAAGTCGAGGGACGCCAGGATGTGGTCATCGACGTGTCCGCCCCGGGAGCCCTCGAGTCTCTCAAGGATAAGCCCTTCACGATCAAGGAGGGCGCTACCTTCCGCATCAAGGTTGTCTTCGCCGTACACCACGAGGTCCTGAGTGGTCTGAAATACCTGCAGGTGGTCAAGCGCAGAGGTGTCCGGGTCAGCAAAGACGAGGAGATGCTGGTAAGTTTCGCCCGGTGTGGGAGTGGGTGGTTGTTTCGTCGTTAACCCATGTGTAGGGAAGCTTTGCCCCCAGTACCACCGGCAAGCCGACATACGAGAAGAAGTGTGAGTCGTTCGAACTCCCTCCCTCTCTCCCTAAGAGGAAGTGCTAACTCGGTTCTCCCAGTCAACCCCGAAGAAGCCCCCTCCGGCATGCTGGCCCGCGGCCACTACAACGCCGTGTCCAAGTTCCTCGACGACGACAACAACACCCACCTCCTGTTCGAGTGGTCGTTCGACATTGCCAAGGATTGGTAGATCTACGATTGGATCCAAAATTTGCAAGTTTCTGGGCAGAGGTCGCGGTTGAAAGCCATGACGGCCGGTAATCGTATCATGAACAGCATGTTTGTTTTCGACATTTACAAGCGTTAGGCGAGTTTTCACTGCTGAAGATTATTTTCTTTTCTTTTTTTCTTCTTTTTTCACACTCCAATTTCCATAAACCTACCTAAACCCACCTTTGTATATCTCTCATCATTGGTCCGTATCTAGATCAATGATCGTAACCCTTGAACCCTTGCGTCCGCAGATCAACAAAAAAAATCGAAATCATCAAAATAACGATAAGGAATGAGACAGTAGAAAGGGATATAGTCTATGATGACCAGACAAGTGATAGAATCAGATTGGAATCCTGCCCTCATCGCTGATATAGTAGTAGCAGTAACTCATGGAAATCTCGTCTTTTCTTTCGCGTCATATCAGCCACGCTGTCTATAAATGCTTCATGTACCAAACTCCAAGGTTGCAGTGAGATCGCACAGAATGCGGAAGATCATAGGAAAGAGAAACGGTGTAGGATAAGATATGAGATATGGGAAATAAAACATCATGGATCAATAAAAACAGGAAATCGGGTATCACAAAAAATAGTCAATCACAGGGCTCTGGCCGTCCTTATTCTGCTGAGCCTGCTGCTCCGAGCGATGGGTATCGTTCTCCGGGGCGGCGTCGAAGATGTTGAAGAACCGCTCGCCGGAGTCGCTCACTTCGAGCACACTGGCGAGGTTCCCACAGCGGTAGCAATAGTTGGGCGCACTCCAGACGGTGCTGAGACGATCGTCGTAAAGCACCTGGTACCCCTCCTGACACAGCTGGTGGGCGCGCAGGATGTGGGACATGCTGTTGACCTCGAGGAACTTGCGGACGACCTGCGCGCCAAAGGTATACCCAGCGCCGCGGGGGGAGAGGGAGAACTCGTCGCGCTCGGTGTCCGGGTCGGACCAGACGAGGTCGGCCATGGGCCCCTCGTGGGGGATCTCGCGGAAGCGGTCGATGATCTTGATCTGGTCGATGGAGTGGATGGAGGGGGAGAGGCCGCCGTGGACGCAGAAGATCTGGTCGTTGATGACGACGCTGAGGGTCAGGAAGTCGAACATGTCGGTGAAGTAGTGCCACACGTTGGCGTTGCCGTATTTGCGCGCACACTCGGTGTAGAAACCGTAGGACTGCGTCACGCCGCGGGATTCGTGGTTTCCACGGATGAGATGCACGCGCTGTGGGTATCGCAGCTTGAGGCAGACGAGGAGGGAGATGGTTTCGACGCTGAAGAGACCCCGGTCTACGTAGTCGCCTGTTTGAAGGTAATTGCGCCTGAATTAGCCCATACTGTCGTGCGACGCAAGGTTGGGGAACGTACCCAGAAACAAATAGTTCGTATTCGGGCAGAACCCCCCGATCTTGAAGATCTCAATCATGTCAAAGAACTGCCCGTGGATGTCACCGACGACCGTCACAGGAGCCGCAATGTGGACGACATTGCTCTCCTTCATCAACAGTTCTTTTGCCTTGGCGCATATCGCCTCCACTACCGAGTCTGCCAGCAGCTCTTTTTTGTACAACCGTTCGATGCACTCGTCCAGGTCGATACTCGCTGTATACCTAAATTAGGTCTCTTGGTGGGTAGAAATCGCACGGTCTTATCCGATCTGGAAAGATCAGGGAGCCGCGGGGGCGAGACTTACCCGGTAAGCCAGGCATTGCGGGCTCAGGGGACTCCTGGATCCAATTTTGTAATGGTATAAATCAATGTGTAAATAGGACGAATATCCTCGATCGACGTGCACAAGTAAAATGTTCTGTTTTGCAATCACCGGGTGCTGCGAGATTAAATGGACCGGTCGAAGCGCGCGCTGGGCGAGGGAAACGGAAACACTTGGTGGTGGTTGGGTTGGAGAAGGGATCTAACTGTCTGCAAAGGTCCTGCAGCTGCTCGCATCATGACCGACAAAACCGGCAAGGGGGAGAGGAGAGCGAGAGTCGACGGAGGCCCGAGAGGCCTTATGATCGTATGTTTAATTTCTTTGAAGGAGGGAGGAGGAGACACCGGGTAACTGATGGGGAGGTGGAAAAGGTTCGGAAATCACGAGGTGAGCTTTAGCGGTGGAGTTACGGGGAATGGATAATGCTGGGCAGAATATCCGATTAAGCTCGGCCTGTCGAGAAGCTCGGTCCTCTCTCAGATCTGACCTTTAACACCAATGGCCGAAAAGATAGTATTGTGAATTCCTATATGTTGATAAAAGTTGTAGAATAGCATGTAGTATCCTCAGTATCTTGAGATTCAAATGATGGCCATGTATTCAGATCTAGTATGCTACCCAAAAAGAAACCCCCATACAAGACCACTATGGCACATCCTTCGAGCTTTGTGCGTATCCACTACCCCGTTGTAGCAGCTGTGCACCTTCTTCATTATCGTCGGAATCCGACTCTTCCTCAGACTCTTCCTCTTCCTCAGACTCTTCCTCTTCCTCAGAGTCCGTCTCTTCCTCTTCATCGGTCTCTTCTTCTGAGTCCGTCACTTCCTCCTCCGAGTCCGTTTCCTCCTCCGTCTCCGACTCATCTTCAAGCCACTCGTCAAGAGTCTTTCTGCCCTTCGACGCAGACGCCATCGCCTGTCCATGTCCATGTCCAAGTCTTCGTTGTTGGTCAAGGGCGGCGACGCTGCTTTGATGTTCCCGCAGCGCCCGATCGAGTTTCTCCGCCGCGGTAGAAGGCAGCTTCTCGGTTAACTCGGGTTTGGCTTCCTGTTCTCGAAGGCTAGGATCAGGCTCCTGGCCCAGTTCGACCCAAGGGGGAAGATCCTCGTAGCCACGCAGCCCGTGGATACCAACGTCCGATCCGACGATGAGCGTCGCCGAGCCGATGAGTAAATCCTTGCGCGTTTCAGAGGGGCTCGGCGTGTGTGGAACGGGCTTCGGGGCCAGCAGGAGCAGATTGGCCAGGTCGGTGGACGAAGGGTTGGCGAGAAGTGACTTGTACAGCCGAGCACGGTCGCGAAGATCGTACGAGGTGTCATATCTCGTGAGCAGCAAAAGGTACTGCCATAGAAGTGTGATTCTATCCGGTTCGGGTTCGGCAGGCCGTTCCGCCACTTGGTTCTCTTGGTTCTCTGTAGACTTGCTCTCATCCTGATCGTCAGCCCACTCGTTCGCCGGGAGCGGTTCGACCTTTTCGGTCGGGGCAGGCTCTTCTTTCGGCTCCGTGGGTGGGTTTCGCAAGAGGTGATGCAGATAGACTTTAGCACCCAGTAACACGATCTGCTGTTTCGCGGCCTCCGACTCATCCGCAAACCCTTTGACTAGAATTCGTAGAACGTCAGGTGCTATATTCCGCTCCGGATCCACGCCAGCGAATTCGCCCACGAGCCACACAATGGTCGCCCGTGCATCGGGGTTATTCGTCGATCCCAGATGTTTCACCAGCTCGATGACCGTTTGTTCATGAGAAGCCGGATCTTGTTGGATAAGGTGCCTGATCACAGTCAAAGTCTCTGACACCAAGTTGTCGTCCAAGCTTGCGATCTGACCGAGAAGTAAATCCAAGCAGTAATCGGCGGTGTCCGGGTCGGTCTGTGCGCAACGCCCTATCGCGCGGACACTCTCACGTACCAGTTCCGGATCGGTTCCTTGGGCAAAATGGCGAAGCTCGCTCAAGATTACCCCCTTCAAATGCATACCACAGTGCGGAAACAGGAGGGTAAGGACCTCGAGTTTGAGCCGCCAAATATGAGGTGGATCGACGCTATGGACGAGAAAATGGGAGACGTATTTCGTAAAAAGTTTCGGATAGCGCAGGGCAACGACAACGATGTTGCACAGAGCAACATGCTGTATGTCCTGTGGGCTCCGCAGCAGTGCCACCAAAGGACCGACTGCTGCTTCGAGATACTCGGGCGGGGCGAGATAGAGAAAAGCACGAACAACGCTGACAATGACGGCGGAGTTCCGGTTCTGCAAAAGTATTCTGCATGTCCGCAGGAAGAATTCGAGATCTGGGTCCAGAGCTGGCACTTCAAGTTCTTTTCCTTCTCCCTCTTCTTCTTCACCACCCCCGTGTGTGCTTTCATCGTCATCGTAAAAGTCCTTCTTGGACACCGTCTGCTTAACCTTCTGTGTCCTCTGAGGAAAGCACTGTCGCGCGTAGGACGTCAAAAGCCGCAGCGTAGAAATCTGGCTCCATTCATCCATGTCCACCAATTTCCTCACCAGACTCCGATAGCACTTATGTATAAGATCTATCCGATCCGGACAAATCTCCAAGAACGCAGCCACGGCGGGACCAGCGACAAAGTACTGATTATCACCCAAAAGCGTTGCCAGGTACCCAATCAGCTGCGGTAACGTACTTGGATCCAAGCGATAGCATTTGGGAATAGCTAGCGCTGCAGTTTTGCGCACATGTGGGCTCATATCTGCGCAACCGCGCTTGATCGCAAGAGACACGATCTGGCTGATGACCGGGACACGAATTCCGGACATCGTACGCAGCGCCATCGCGCGTACCTGGGGGTTTGAATCCGTGAGCGACTTCTGAATCGCGTTGATCGATAGCAAGGCGAGATCGGGCTCCGCTTCGGCGTAGTGCACCAGGTATATATAGACCAGTTTCTTCACTTCCAAGCTCGTATTCGCGACATTTTTGACGACCGCAGAAAAGAAAGGTAAGGCGGATTCCGTGCCATACATCAACTGTTCGGTAGGAAAGAAACCAGACATTAGCACAGACCCCGGGGAACAATTCAGGGCTGTCGACTCACCGAGATCACCCTTCGCATCCCGTCGAGGACTTCCCGTTCATGGCGACTATCCAAAAGCTTCTTTATATGAGAAGCGCTCGTATTGCGCGACGAAGGAGCCCCCGTACCAGGTCCCTTACCGATAGCCGCCGACTGAGCAGCTTCGAGGGTAAGCTCCCGAGCTATTTGAATGACACGGTCAGTCGGCCAGTTTCGCGGTGTTGAGCTTGGACCAGTGAGGGATCCACGCCCACTTACCTGTTTCCAGCATCGAGGAGATCCTCGAGATCGTCTCCATATTGGACGCCTGGGACCTTGAATATAGCGAGTTGGCAAGCAGTGCTGAGGGAGGGAAAGGTCCGGAGGGAGCAATGGAGTGAATGTGGGGAGGGTCGAGAGTTCCGCGGTCGACGCCGGCACTGGCAGTTTAGCCCGTGCTTACCTTAGTGTGGGCCTCAGGAACAAGTCAGTCTGGACCTTCCACCATCTTCACCACTTCAATCCTGCAAGAATGATCACGACAATTGCGGATTTGAAATATCAAAAGGGTGCTATGGCCGATTTACACACTAGCTCCTAAAATGCTCTGGCTCCTAAATTCGCTAGACTCAACCCTAAGAATCAGCAACGATGGAGCCAACCCGCAAGATATATTGCTGTGACTGGGTTACAGAATTCCTCCAATATATTCTCGACACCACTACAGAGCCAGTATCTCTAATCATCTGCTCTACAAGAGATTCATTTCTCGTAAACCTAGCCCTTACCATCCAGTCACAGCCGAAACACACACCCAATATCCAGGAATTACTCAAAGACACCATCGGACTCCTCGCAAACTCAACCAGAGTCAGACTGATCTTCTGTCCCACCCTGGAACATCTACGCGCCTACATCGGCGTATTACGCCCGACCAATGACGACAATGTCCAACATGGCACAGCCGCGGGGCAGAATCAACGACCACCCTTGGTGGCCATCTTGAACTGCTTAGCTTTACATCTTCCGACGTCGGAGTTTTCGGCCCAAGGGCTATCCAGGACGCTGGCAGCTGCGGTGGAGGTGACCTCCCAGAAAGGAATGGACCTTGTGCTCTGTGAATGTCGAGATGCTGCGAGTTCGGCGGATCCCATGCGTGGAGAGGCATTGTGGTATGCGCAGGTTCCGTTACTCAACAGCGCAGTGCGCACGGGAGGTGACAATGCCGCTGGGGGTGGCTTGACTGTGCCTGTCAAAAGCATTGCACAGCGATGGTTTGAGTGCAGTGGGACGAGTCGCTCCGAAACAGACACCACGATTATTTGAAGATTTCTATCATTGGTAGAATCTCACGAAGCAAACGTAGCGACTAGTGACTCCAATAGTATAACCGACGTGTACGAATAGATGAATAAATGTACTAATAAATGAACGTGAACCTCAACCAACCGGGTATCCTGTAGCCGACCCTGTAACGCCAGAACGATGACCGAGATAAGCTATTACCACGGCTCAGAGACATTTCTCCATATCCGTGATGTAAAGCTTAATGTGCGACTCCAGCTTGAGATACTCGTCGTGGGAGCTCTGGATCTCCTCCTCGATGTTTTCCTTGAGATCGACCATCTGGACGATTGTCAGTCACACTCACAGACCAGACGACGTATATGGCTCTCACCTTTTTCTCGATCTGTTCGATCTTGATCCTCCGCACTTCCATATCTCGCTGTTTCTCTGCGCGCTCCTCCCGCAGCTGCTTTTGGACTTCCCTAAGCTCCTCCATCCGCGCCTGGGTGGCATCTGCCTTCTCCTTGGCGTTCTTGCGCAAGGCTTCGATTCTTTCGCTCCATCGCGCGAGCTGTCGCTGGAGGAGTTTCTCCGTCTGCTCGACCTCGCGGACATTGTTTCCTCTTTCCGAAATCGCTTCCCTGTTCCTGGAAGCTCGCGATTCTTCGTCTTCTTCCTTCTGTAATTCCACGGAGATATCCTCTAAAAGCTTGACGCAGGCCTGCACGTCGTTCCTCACCACGGTGAATGTATCCGTTGAAGTCTGGAGCGCTCGTGCCCTCTTCTCCATGGCGTCGATCTGGGCCTTTTCGCGCATTAAATTGTCGGAAAGGTCGGCCAGAGATGACTGAAGCGCGGCGGGACTTTGCATCGCATACGGTCGTAACTTTTCAACCTCGTGTCGGGTGCGTATGACTTTCTCGGTCTTCTCCTCTAGAGTAGTTTGCTGCTTAGCCTTCTCAACCTTGACCCGTTCAAGTGTCTCCGCGATCCGTTCCTGATCAGACTTCAACTCGCGTAGTCGGGCTTTCAGCTCGTTGTTCCTCTTGACTTTCTCCTGCACCTGGGCTTCATTCGCCCTCATATTCCGTCGCATCTCATCCAGGCGGAGCTCCATCTCCTGGTTCTCGGCGTACAGCGTCTCAATGCGGGACTTGGTCTTTTCAGACTTGTTAAAGTGCTCGTCAATCACGGCCGTTTGGGACTCGCGGAACCGGACAAAGTTAATCAGATAGGAGAATATCTTGACGAGTCGATCATGCGTGGGCTTGGTCAGGTCTGTGAATGTAAAATCATTGACACCGCACTAGAATGCGATCGATATACATTAGCGGTGGCATGGTCACTTTCGCGCGAAGCTCACTTACCTCCATCATCAGCCTCTTCAAGCTCACAAAAAAACCCATGAGATTGCGGGTATCGGTAGGCACAATATCAGGATAATCGCCGCCAATGTCGTCTGCAGCCGCTCGCATCGCAGGCTCTACCGTGTCACGCGTAACGTTCATCAGGAGTTCCCCAAACCATTCCATCACCATCTGGATCTGTTGCGGGTTCGGTTTGATCAAATCGGCCGCAGTGAACGGTATGCCGATATCGTTGATACATCCTGCGATTTCCTTATCAGGCTGTGGATTGCATTAGAGACACCGTCTTGACATGCGATCGGGGGCAAGAGGACGAACAAGGCGCATCATAGCATCATTTTCATCTTCCTTCTTGCGGCCCCGGTGTTGCTGCTGCTGCTGGGTGCCGCGGAACTGCTGGCTCATCCGATTGTTATACGACATTTCGTCATACAGTCGATACAGTAGCGAGTCTGAAATTGCACAAGAAAAAAAGAAGAGGAAGGCACTTCGCGAGCACGAGCTGACCGCAGACTCCGCTGTTGTTGTTATGGTTGTTTACCGCAACGGCTTTGACATGGCAACCAGAAGCGGAATAGCGTCGGGGAGGGGTACAGGAGACAAACCATGCAAACAAGGTTGCCCGCCTGTTTTCGATGACTCTTCCGCCGCATGGAAAGATGATCGATGCATGAAATCTACGACAGCCAACACTGAACTCCAAATAATTGTTCAACAGATCTCACACTGCCATCAGACAACATGGCAGGACCTTCCGAAGCTGAGAAGCCATTCGAGTGAGAACCTCCCCTCGATCTTACACCCCGCCCAGTCACAGCTAACGCTCGACCCAGCATTGTCGCGACGTACAATGAACTGCTTCGCACAGATTCGGATATGACAATGCCAATTGCGGCTATTGAATCCCTAGTCTTATTACTCACACATTCGCCCTCCTCCACGATCTCCGAAACCCTCGATCTGCTCGAGAAATCCACCGCACACTTGAAGAAATCGATCCCGAACCCCATCGGTCTGTCCGCCGGAACCGATCTCTTCCAACGGTACCTGATCACGACTCTGCAAAGGCCAGGCCAACTCGGCCCCGCCGGAGATTTCAACGCGATCAGAGCGCACCTTCTTTCAAACGGCCGTCTGTTCGTGCGACGTGCAAAGGAAAGCCGAGATAAGATCGCCACGTTCGGACGAGGCTTCGTCCGCGATGGCAGCACGATCCTGACGAACGGCGGGTCGCGAGTGGTTGCGTCGCTGCTGCAGAAGGCAGCCGCCGAGAAGGGCGGCCTCTCCGCCGTCCGTTTCCGCGTGATCTACGTTCTGTCGTCCGCAAAGGGAGACGTCGAGAACCCGTCCGCGGAGCCAGAGGGCATGGAGACGGTGCGTATGCTGCGTGAGAGCGGCGTCCCCGTGGCTACAATCCCGCCGTCTGCTGTCGCCTACTCCATCGGGAAGGCAGACACGGTGATTGTGGGTGCGGAGGGCGTGGTCGAGAACGGAGGCATTGTGTCGCGGATGGGGACCTACCAGCTCGGCTTGCTCGCCAAAGCCATGGCGAAGCCTTTCTACGTTGTGGCTGAGAGCCACAAATTCGTCCGTGTGTATCCGCTGGGACAGTACGATCTGCCCATTGAGCAGCGCGTGATCCAGTTCAAAACCCAGGAAGACATTGCCGAGGCAGAGAAGCAACGGCTGGACGCTAAATCGTCCGATGTTCCTGCTAAAACGAGCTCGGAGTATCGCGAGGTGGTCGACTACACACCGCCGCATCTGATCTCTGCACTGATCACGGACAGTGGTGTTCTCACGCCAAGTGCAGTCAGTGAAGAGTTGATCAAGATTTGGTTTTAGTTGGTCCAATTGGCGAGAGAGAAAAAAAAAAATCGACGGCATGTTTGAAGTTATAGTGGATACGGCGTTTAAGCTCACTGAGATATCCTGCAATAAAGGCGTTTTTCGGCTTAGAAAAGCATGTTTTATATGTTCAGAGCAGCATTATCCTTCTCTAGAAGAAATGCACCCGCAATTGAAATGCAACCCTGGGCCATCAGCCAAGATAGCAGGAACACGCATTACCGACATATGGTCGGTGAAGCTTACGTACATACTTTCCCCTCTATCCATGAGACGTGACTCCATCGACAGAGATAAGACAATGGGTCAATTCGGTAGCAGGGAGACAAACCGCACGGCTTATCCGTGACGGCTTATGGAATGAAGTTAGAAGTAACATCAGCCTCGGCATTAGATGGGCAGATAACCCCAGGAAACTCCCAACAATAGTGGACATAATGCAAGAGCAATAACACCCAATTGAATATTTTGGCCACTGCACCAACAAGCCGAACGGCATCCTGGGAGGGCTTGACCTGACTGATATTTCTAAATGAGAATGATACTTTTACACGCCATATCCCAAAACAACTGTTGCATCCTGCTTGTATCCTTTTTTGGTCCACCATCGTGACAAGTCCGTATTTCACATTTTCATCACCGTACAAAGCGATGTTATCATAGAACAACCCCCCAAAGTCGTAAAGTCATAATCATAATCTATAACGAGAGACCTTCTCAAACCGCCTAGAGCCACTGTCGCAGGGGAAGAAGATACATGCATCTCCCGTAGCACAATATCTGCTCAACAGACAGACAGACGGACAGGAGTATCTCCTCCTCCCCTTTGCTCCCAGCCAACCTAGAGCACCTCGACCCTAAATTCGAATATAACGAGCGGGAATGATGGTAACACCAAAAGAAGCGCAATCACCAGTAGCGGATTGCGATAGCCCAACTCAAACGAGAGACATCCGCGCGACCAGCACCGCAGCAGCATCGCAGACGACGAAATCCAAACCGACCGTCCACCGCTTCTGTCCTAAATACCGTCCTTTCGTTTCAAGAGGTGGGGAAGCAACTCGATCGTGTGTCACCGCTGTAGGATAGCCTCCCAGACCCCAGGCGACAGTCCCAGCCCCCCAGCCCCGGCACATTGACCCAACCCCCGCGCACAGCTCCCAAGCATCCGTTCAGCTCGCAATGCGTCCCACAAGGGTATGAAGAATCTGCAAGTCGAGCGCTTGAAGCGAGGCAAAGGCGTAAAGGAGGAGGTAACCAAAGGCGACAAAGAGCCACAGCGCAGCCATAGTTTCAAGGATTAAAGCGACGATTGCGAACACGACAGAGCTCGGTTAGTGAAACGGATGGACGGGTTTCGAAGGCGACTTGGGTGGTATAAATAACGTCTGTCTATCAGGTTGATGCGGGTAGTCGTTCATGCAGCGTTCCGCGGGGGAAAAAAAAAGAGGAGAGTCGATTCAATGGTTTAGCTCGTGTTTTTGTTTTCCCACTTGACGTGTGTCTTGACAGATGGGATGAGATGGAGGAGAGAAGGCTCTTCCATGAGTTTGACTCCGATAGTCAGTCAGCCAGGAGCAGGTTGAGAATCCGGGGAACGGCCTCTTTCGTTTCTCTGAGAGAAGTTCTCTTTTCTTATGATTCTTCAAATCCCTGTCAATCGGAAATGGATGGGATGAAAAGGCGGGGTTACCATTAGTCTTCTGGGCAGTGTCCTGCAATCGGAGTCCGCTGGTCGTTTAGCCCAAACATGCAGGCGAGGTAGTATTTCATCCACTAATCACAGCCCTACTACGTCTTTGACTGGATGCACACCGTAAAGGTCGGTGGGAAGCAAAAGAGCGGTAGGAGGTTTTTTTTTCGTGCACTAGGGCTTATAGAATTAGTGTTCTTTCCGAATGATCTGCGGCTTCTTCCCCAGTTTTGACGCTTGACTTGACTCGGGGGGTCAAAGTGCATCTTCTATCCTTTTCTTGGCTGCCGAATGAAGAAATGGGAAGGATTGTCTGGCTGATTTGGGGATGTTCACGATCTTACAGAGTACTATCTAGTAGTTGTTTGTTTACAGCTGTCCGAGTCCGACTCTGGTGAAGTCATATCGTTTCTTATCAGATCCGGAGAATGCGGTGAAAAGTCCAGCAGAATTGGCTGGCGCGTCGAATGATATCCATCTGATTCAGGATGATCATTACGCCAACCCTACCTCTAGCTTGGACCATTGTCATTGTCTCCATCGCATCTGTCTGACTTCCACGTAATCTGGCCCCAGTGCTAAACGAACACTGCCAACGCTGCCACCGATGCTTTCACAAGTCCACTAGGATATAATATCTGATAGTCTAATTGCATCATCTGAATAGAAAATCCCTCTATATCAGACAGTAGTAATCATGAGATGGATGCCATCATATAATCAATAAGTTTCTATTATTATTCTAGAATTGACAATCCAAACATCACGCGACTCCACCATAACCAGTGGATCTCGCAAGTCCTTTCAGACTTTCACAGGATCTCACCAGGCTCCATTCACGCAACTAACACAGCTCTGATTGGGTTATTCTGTTTCCAATCCCCGCTGCCCCTCAACAGACCCAACTTTTGCCGCGTCGTCAACATGATAATATGACTGACTGCTGAGGATGAGTGCTTGGAATTTGGTACGATGTCGGGAGGAGTAGGGCGGAGGACTCGGAACCAAAGAAATAACTAACACAACTTTCTCTCTCCTGCGGAATGATTCTACTCGATACTTTGACTAACATCACTCAATACTAACCCCGCCCTGTATCGATTCTCGCTGCTGCTGCCTTGAAACATACTTTGTCTGAAAGACCGAGGATTCTTTGTTACAATTTACAAGACCCTGGACGTATCTTGAATCCCATCCCCGGGTTGTAAATATCTCTGGACGTTATCCGAGGACCCCTCCATCCATCCATCCATCCCCCATCCATCCCCATTCGATCCACCGCTAGCGTACTGGAACAAGTCCTGAAACAACTCCCCTCCCCTCCAACCCCCTAGACGCATCCGAAATCCTCCTAAATATAAACAGAAAGACAGAAAGAAAGAAAGCAACAAAGAGGATGGGCGCAGAGTCTCTAACGACCGCCCTCAACCCCCGACCCAACGAGCCGTACTACCCCGAAACCCACCAAAAGCGCCCAGCATGCGGGTCGCCCATCCGCCGGATGCCAACAACATCACCACCACCACCAACAACAACAGCACCAACAGACAAGGAGAGCAAGAGTAAATCCACTAGCGAAACCTGGTCCATCAAGAGACTCCTGGGTCGACACGTCTCCCGTCGGTATCGAGTTCTAGAACGAGAGCCGAACCGTCTCCGAAAGCGGTTCACCCAATAGCCTGGAGCCCCTCCCTTCCTTCTCCCGTCACGATATTGATTAATCAATCAATCAATCAGTCAACCATGGAGCCCGATGATTCGATTCCATGATCCTTGTATTCGCAGCGACCCGTGTTTCTGGTTTCATTTATCTAATTTTCATTTATCGGTTTCCTTTTTGAGGAACACCTCCTGGGCGGGAGAAATATAAGATTATCCACTGTATGGCTGGCCACGTGTGGATGTTCCCGGGGATTCATCATTGCCAGACAGGGGGTATGATGGGTTGATAGGTGTCTTGCCGAGGTCTTGTTTCATTTTTTGATGTACAGAGTCTGGGGGTATGTTGGTTTGATTTTTTATTGGTATATACCTTGCTATGTTGTTTGTAGGTTGGGTTGGTTAAAGACTCGAATAGTTTTCCAGTGGTATTGATAGCACGCAAGTACCTTACGTATCTGCAAGCTAGAACCACGACATGATACCTACTCCGTATATAGAGCGCTAGATGTCGGGGCTATTAGTCCGCACAACCAAGGACAGAAGCCAGGGCGACGAAGTATATACGCAGTATGTAACCAAGCCCACAAAACCCACAAACACAGCTACAGAAAGAAGAAGCCATCCAAATGAAACCAAGACAGACAGCAACAATCTCAAGCAGTGAAACACCACACTAGTGGTGTGGCTTTATACAAACCAAAGTAGAACTGTTTACCTTGGGAATTGCCAACAAACCCCAACGTGGTACCCTACAACCCCTTCACTGGCCGAGAGGCGCATACATAAACAACTCTAATGCAGTGGCACCTGCACGTTCGAGACGCATCCTGTCAAATAATACAGGCTAGAAACGGCGTTCTCGCGGGTGTAGTAGCCAACGACAAATCCTTTTAATCGATCCTGGGCTACATACAGTATTATAGATTTGTGGAATACGGGGTCACCCGTTGAGATCTTTATATTAGCCTTGTTGTGTATGTCGTGTGACAGCCGAGGTCGGACTCACAGGTGTTATTACCGTAGGTAGGTACCAATGTCAGATTAGCATTATACTTGCGACTACTGTACAGCCTCTGTACATACTATGTAGTAGCTATAGTTACGGAGTTTGTAATTAGATAGATGGCATCATCTGCGAAAATGAATAGAGACAACTACATTGTACTAACATATCAATGATGTAATCTGTATCGGATATTCAAGACACAAAATTCAATTAAATACCCCGATTATCCCGTGCGATACTATATAGTATACAGAGTCTATCACTAATTTCCTCAATCTAATAAAGAAAAACAAAGCAAGGCAAGCGTGGAAAAGAGAACAAAATGACAGACCCACAATAAGTGACGGGAAATTGCAATCGCCGTAAATAGAGGGCGATTCGGCATAGTCGATGTAGCGCGCACTAATTTACGTGCAGATAATAAACTTAGTAGAATTCGGGACCCATCAACAATCGCCATAGTTATCTGCCGGCAAGGTGTCATGCATTGGCGGGTCTAGGCTTTAAACATTGGATTTCGCTGAATGAACACGAGGAGTAGGATCCTAATTTTTTTATCCGTGATCAGATTAATTCCATCCAAGGGTATTGAGTCTAATATGAATTCAATTATAATGATAATATAATAGATAACACTACCTATCAAACAAGCTCGCCTGTTCCTGGAGAAGTCAATCTATTTGCACCCATGTAAGGCGTCACACCATAGTTAATTGCCCCTGCTAGCAGATAGCCAATGTCTCAGTGTTTTATGATCAGGCCCCCGGCTAGATTTAGATCTGGCCGGGTCTTTAAATAAATTAGACGCAGGAACGAGAAGATCAACCAATCTAATAATCCGTACTCGGGCTGTCACCGACTCGTGTTTACATTCTTTAGTTAGAATACGAGGTCGCATATTGAGCAGAGCAAGAGAGAAGACTAGGGCTGTAACAATGCATTGAATGACGACTGAGATGTAACGGGCGCTAATATCATGATAGCTATGAGCTATGGCTATTACTCAATGCATAACCGGGCGCGATATGAATTCGCCAGGGGGTACATGGTCCATGATCACAGCCCTGAAGTTCTCTGAGTAGGTACCTGCTACTTACAGAACAATATAATTTAAGCGACCTACCTAAAACTATGCTCTCCATACAGACAGTGGAGGATACTCCAGATACTAATGACACCTATTCCTTCCCGCAAGAAGATTGCCGATTATCAAGAAACAGCCCAAGATCTGCACTGAAACTTGAATATGGAAGGTGGAGGGTCCAACTGCTCGTGGGCCAGCGTATGGAGTACTCTGGGCGTAAGACTGTATCAATCACGTACGTAAAGATCATCATCTCCCCTCTTCGCCCCGGGTGATGTCTTCTTCACACAACAGACTTCCCCTCTTTGTCACCTGCAAGGATCCAAGCAGGCCAATGCGTAGCTAACGGCGACCGTCGACGGGAATTTATTCCGGCCCGACTAACTGGCCGAGGCCCCTTGCACTGGTCAATGAAGAGATCAATACTATCTGATTGAGGTTGGACACTGGTCAGTGTAATTGTACGGAGTATAGGAGTTTGTTATGCTCAATGATCAATACTGTAAAGTGCCCCCTCCCCAAGACAAGACAAATTATCCACTTTTCTGCGCGTGCAAAGAGTGTACTAGGAGTACTACTGGACACCCACACTTAACAGAGGGGCAAGATTCCACTTTCGTGGGTGGACCACGAAATGATCGACCGACCGACAGGCCCAGCGAAGCCTGTGTTACGATTAGAACCTAGAACTCTAAACCGGCCTAGTAAATCGTTACAATGGTGTATGTTCCTTTCAAACAGGTTGTTGAGAGTTGACTGGCAAGGGATTTGGCTGTTACCGCGGTAGCGTCAGAGTCTATCACATTTTATATAATTGTACATGAGACTCGACAGTAACCCCCGAAACATAAGGAACGTTGTTAAAAGCAAGGTTTGGACTATCCACGCACCAGTCAATACCTGTCATAGCAAACGAGGGGGTGGGCCCACGTTATGGATGGGTTCAATGACTTTTTGCTTGACTTCACGTCGGCTTTATAAAACATAAGTGTGTAGCTACCGCCAATAGAGCGGCGTACTAGGTTGGAATAGCGCTATGTAGATTATTAACGACAGGCAATGATAATCATGATAATCATGATAACCTACACTCCTAGAACGTTAGAATCGAACCGGGCCATTCTCAGGATCCATACAACCCTCTACGAGAGTACTCCGTACAACATGAGATGCCCCTTGAACCCTGTCTATCTTTCTTACTGGGGGTTGGGGTCCTGCGCTGCGGGCAGTGTCTGGCACTTGCCCGGCGTGAAGTGGCTCTAGCCAAGCAAACTATACACTGAATTATCTAGTATCGACCTACTTAGTGTTACTGTCTACTGTCTAGTGCCGGGCGCGTCTGTGGTTTAACCTACTGTGCTAGTACCGCAGCGTTCCCCTTGACGCATTTGCTTGATCATGAACTAGTTTGTGTTCTTTGCGAGAACCAATGGGCTTTTGTGGGATTGGGGGGTGGTTCGTCCAGTACTACTAGTTCTAGCCGTACTCCTTTCTTGCGGAGGGGTTCCCGCTACGTAGACAACTTAGTTTTGGTGTGGTGTTTGGGGCTTGCGGTGACAATTAAAACATTGAGACATAATAGTTCAGCTATAGAAAAATAACCATTGAAGTTTATGTACACCAACTGTAGTGAGTTTCTAACGGATATTGTAACCAGTTGATGTTGGATTCAGTAATATCGACTCTGACAGTCGTTCATGCTGATACCATGACCGGCTCCCAGCCGGTGAACTCTTTTAGAGAACGGTTAGTGGTTGCTACTATTGACAGAGAATACCACTAGGAGGTACTACGATATCGCCGTGTAATTTCCATCGTCCTTCCCGCGATGTAGGGAGTCGGACCGTACTCTGTATAAATCATACGCAGTACCTGTAAGCGCAGTGGTAATTTATCAGTCACTAACAGCGGGACGTTAGGCTGCTTCTAAAGATGGAGTCGGTGGAGCCCCCGACTCCCTCAGGCACCCAGGTACCAAATGATGCCTCTTGCGAAGGGACAATCGCCATGGGAATTCATCTATTCGGGGTTTCAACCTGATCATCCTGGTCCCCCACCGGTGGTAGAATTTTCACGATCTGCCGTTTTGGTGTCCTCATTCATCTGAACACTTTCCCTCACTCTTTCCCGAAAGGGGCTTGGGATGGGGTGTGATTTTCACAACGACTGTCTTAGGTGGGTTCGAAGGGAGGTGGAGAGGTGAGCAGCTGCAGGTATTTATAATGCTCGGTCTTATTTGATATGTTCGAGATTTGGGAAGAAAAAGAAAGGAAGGAAGAAAGAAAAAAGCCGGAGAGATATCGGGGGGATGCATGAAAAATATGTGCATCCTTCGTCACCTGCCAACCTGAGTATTTCCATCACCTCGGGGTTGACCTGTAATAATGGGTTGACTGGACTAGTGAGGGCGATCCGCCAGAAGAGTTGGACCAGGACCATGGGTGTTATTCAAGCCAAATCAGGTGGATGAACAGAGATCAAGATCAATCAGAATGAAGAATCGGAAATATTGATATCTATTAATGGTATTATTCATGGCTGAGAAAGAATAATATTGTTGAATACAGACACTCTCCCATCTATTAATACCAGTATATTGAATACGATTAAAGTCTGTGACGGCCCGGAGGAGCCAGTGTAACCAACCGACGAGATCCCCTGGTTAGGCAGGGACCACAGAAATTATATATTAATAAAATATAAATAAAATATAAATAAAGAATAATCATAAATCAAAATAATGATAATAATAATAATAATCAAAAAGGGCGGTTTGTTTGTCTCGGCCCTCTGGAAGTTCCAGTCCCTCACTCGACTGAAAACTTGACTCCTTTGGGCTGGCTGTCTCTCTTCTTCTGACCTACCTGGAGGCGACTCTAAATCTCTTCTTTTTTCCTTTCTTCTCTGGTTTCTCCCCTCTCTCTCCCTCTCTCTCCTTCTTCTCTTCTCCTTCGTTTCCTCTCGTTTTTCTCCCTTCTTCCCTTTCTTCCACCTTGACCTCCACTCTCCCCACCCCTTGATTTTAAACCATCGTGATATTGGTGAGGATTTTCTTGTTCGGCCACTCCCATGTGGCGTGAGCTTGGAGTCTCACCCCGAATCTGATTGTATCGACCGAGCTATACTATTCCACCTCCAAACCGGTTCGCCCTAAATCGATAGTCACTCCTGAGGTCCCATTCATCTCTCCAGGCTCCTTTTTTCCTGTTCCTTTACTTGATTTCCATTATCATTTTCTTTCGCTATTTTTTCCTTTCTTTTTTTTTTTTTTTCTTTTGATTTCTGATTTTTTTTATTTTTCATTGCCACCTACTTTTCAACCCTTCGTGAATTTCTCTACTATCATTCCTCCCCCCTCAATCGCCTTTTCGTAACGGCGGCTGTCTCAGATCGCCTCCCCCGTGACGAGTACATACTGTTCGAGGAGTCGTCCAATTTTTACTCGTCCCTTGACATCAATCGTGGAACTTGGGTTCGGTCTGGCTTGCGGATCTTTTGCACTGCACTATCCTCCATGATTCTCGTCATCCGCTCCCCACGCGCACCCTTCATCGATAGCGTACACGCTTGACAGGTCCCGTCCCAGAGGAAAGGGTATATGAACCGGTGACCATGGCGATATGGCCATTTGGTCGCAAGAATAAGCGGCACACGATCCAGGTGGACGCCCCTGCTGCCGGTGAGTCTGCGGTGCCGCAGGAACCTCGCTTGAGCCTCGATGGCCGGAAACCCTCGCGCAAGAACTCCAAACGTCAAAAGAACCGCCACGTCCAACCCGTCGAGGATTTTTCCCACCCCCTCCACGATGCTCTGCCTCCGCCCCGTTCCGTCACATCCCCGCCCCTTACCTCGAATAGCGAGCAGCTGCACCGGAAGGAACTATACGGGAGAGCAGCCTCGCACATCGGTCATATCTCGGACGGTTATACATCACGTTCGACGGTCAACCATGACCATCTCCAGCAGACGAGGACGTCCTCCGTGCGACGCTCCAAGCGGGGCGACGGCAGTCCAGCGGTGTTGAAGAAACGACTGAGCAAGCGGAAGGCGTATGAAATTGCCCGGGAGCGGGAAATCCGGTTGATGGCTTCGACGCCCATCGATATTCCCCGCCGCTCCACGCTCCCCAGCGAGGACTTCTCCATGGAGACTCCGCGGGGACGATTGTATAACCGCCGTTCCGATCGCGAACTCTCCGAGACCAACCTTTCACTCCGCGACTCCACGGCCTCGTCATTGTCCGAGTTCTCCGAGTCGTACAAGTTCAAGGTCAATGGGTTCTCGGCCTGGACCCCACGTCCGGTCATCCGCTACGTGGAGGCTCCCCGAATCCAAACGGCGAGGAGCCAAAAAACCATAGATTCGGGTCGGAAGGAGAAGATACCGGTAGTTTCTGCCTCGGAGGAAAACCTCTATACGAAGAAAAGAATCAACAGGCTGGCTGATGGTCTCGACGCGGGTGCCCTGAGGGAACTCCTGGAAAGAGATCGCCGCCGGACCGAGAGACAGAAGATTGAGGACCAGGAAAGACTCCATCGCAAATTACAACGCGCGGCGGATCGACAGCGAGCGGAAGCGGAGCTCAATGGTAACCAAACCATATCGGAAGTGCCTCGAGGCCAGGTGCAGATCCAAAGCCTGGAAGAGGCCGACGAAACCGGTCAAGACGCTGCCTCGAAAGAAAACAAGGACCAAGCGACGGGCATTCGGGTTCCATCCGAATCATGGCTGCATGATTCCAAGGACCAAACGCAGAGTCGATATGAGTCCATGGAAAGCGTCCATGTTATCGGAAACATCGATGACAGCTCCATCCGGGAGCCCAAACTGGGCCTGCGACGGAGTTTTGCCCCGTCTCAAGACATGGGGATGTCTCGAAGTACCCTGTCTCCCTCGCACTCGCCGTCCCGGCGTGGTTTTCACAGCCCAACTCCTTCACAAGTCTATGGGATCGGGCGGGAGTCTACATCCGACGTCTCCAGGACGGTCGACTCCGAGCGACGCCTATCCGATAACGGCAGTGGGCGTATCAACACCATCTCCTCTATCTTCCGCCGTGGTAGCTCCCGTCTCAAGCGGAGATACCGGGAGCGCTTCCAAGACCGCAGCCCTGAACCATCGAACGCATCTCACGAGTCCTTCTTCAAAGTTCCTACGCCCACTTCCGCACCGCCTCAACCCATTCCCGCCAAACCTTACATGCGCACCGGCACCATCAAGCGCTCGCAGTCCAAATTCACCGAACATCTGGGCGATGAGCCGCTTTCCCCACCCGATTCCCGTATCCAATCCCCCGATATCCCAGAGGAGCCGGCAGATGCTTCTGAGCCTGGGAATGGGAAAATCGGCTTCGCCGCCAGAAGTCAGTATCCTATCCTGGGATCGGAGTCCGATCTTCAAGATTCCAGCAAAGACCGCCACCGTTCCTGGGCTGGTGAGATCTTGGAGGACGACATGGATAACGACAACGTGCCGTTGTCGCAGTCCTTGGCGTCAATCGACTCGGAAGGGTCTTGGATGTCTGGGCAGTTCCTCCGTCGTATCTCCCAGCGAAAGAGCAACCAAGCCCGTGCCAGTGTGAATTCCTCCCGAAACGTACTCGTCGAAGCGGTGCCGACTGGAGATACCGTCTCCGGCAAAGAAAACATCGACCGATCCGATTCACGCCAGGAGGTGTCGGGCGCTCGGACGAATGCCACGGGTGCGCAAGAACCGGATTTCGAAATGATTCACCCGGCAGAAGCAGAGGAAGCGGAAGAGACCTGGCACGATCATATCGCCAAGCGACCGATCCTCGTGAACCCCGTGGTTCGTCCCAAGTCGAATTCAGGGATGCTCAAGGATGTCCAATCCTTATCCCCCATCACCACCAACGAGGAGTTTAGTCCTATCGAAGAGCATTCGGCTGAAATTTTCGAAGCGCCAGTCGATGAGCACGAGACCGGTCTGGCTCGTTGAGGTTAGCTCTCTCCGTTGACTGTTGTTGACTTGAGGTGATGGTCTCGTTTCAACCCTTTTTTCATTCTGATCCGACCCTTTATTTTTAAAATGTTTAATACCCTCCTCTCGTATATACCCCAGTCACTCATTTGACACTGAGCCTCTCTTTTGTACTTTTCCTTTTTTTATCTTTCTTTGCATCTTTTCTTTTCTTTTCCCTTTTCCTTTATTCCCATACCCTACTTCCCCCCTTTTTCTGTCCATTCTATCACCCTTTCCCCCCTCCGTGGGTTCTGATCTATCCCTTTCTATTATTCAGTGGCACTAGATGTTGCCATGATGATTGATTCTTTCGGGCACCCGAGAACCGTTGTCATTAGTGGTTCCAGCCTGGTTTGATAGGCTTTGTTCTTGTATTTGTTGATACCCCACAAAATTCGGATGATTTTGCTTCGATCATAAAAATTGACTATTCGGTTTAAATCCCTGATGGGTTCCGTTGTTGAATCGCTTCCATGATAGACCTGAAGCATTTGTTCTGTTCGATGCATATATTAACCTGAGAAGATGTCTGCTGAATAAACTAATATTGTTTAATTGTGGTGTCTGTCAGAGCCTGAGGGATTTTGGCTCTGGAGATATTGTGTCTTTAAAGGGACTGGTATCATACTGCAGTTCCATACCACGGCCTGTTCTCTGGCTACGAGTTCGCTGGAGACGGCTCTGTGTAAATATAATTTGGAATCAAATATTGAACTATGGATAATCTTAATAAAGTATATTTATAGCCACTTGAAGTTATAAATCGGACAGTACAAAGTGGATGCATGCCTCAGGTATCACCGATCTAGACTCGGATTGATAAGCGGCAAGGGAGCACGCCATATACTGCCGACCAGTCCCGACAGCGCTAGAAGCGTCTTCACCCCATCACTCATCCCCAGCTGCAGCCAGTTAAGTTCGTCTTCGTCCACTTGCTTTAGAACCATCCCTCCTTCTTAGATATCCAAGAGCACGAAAGATGAACCCAATCCTTACAAATCACGCCACCCAACTCCTGCGCCGCTCCGGTGCCCATTGGTAAGCTACAGAAATCCCTTCCCCATGAACACACCCATCCCTTCCAGCAGACGCGAACTCTCGGTGACCCATCTGGCTTACTAAGCCACCTGAATTGCCGGGGCCGCCAAACGTCATTCATTCTGCAAAAAATCCACGCTGTGTGCCCCTCCCGCCTTTTGGTGCCCCTCATTCGGAGCTAACCGTAGCCCATCGTCAGTACCAGTTTTAAACCATCGGCCGCAGCCTCTCTCCGTCTTTCTTCTTCCCTCTCATCATCTACCGCTAGAACTTTCACGCTTCAACCCTCTCTCCGCCGCTTTCCCGTTCAGTCGCGCGCAGCAACAGGCAGACAGGCCTTTTCGAGCACTTCCACAGTTTTATTTTCCTCTACATCCGCAGTCATGGGTGGCCGTGTTGAGCTCATCGAGAAGTACGTCTATCTCCACTACTACACTACATCTCTCCTCAGACTCAATTCCCCTACACTCTCTTTCTTGGGGAAGCCCCGTGAATCACACACTAACCAGTCACAAACAGGAAGGAGGACTTCGTGTCCAAGGTCCAGCAGTCGCAGGGCGTCGTCATCGTCGACGCCTACGCCGACTGGTGCGGTCCCTGCAAGGCCATCGCGCCCAAGGTCGACTCCCTCAGCGAGCAGTACCCCGGTGCCAAGTTCTACAAGATCGACGTCGACCAGCTCACCGACGTCGCTGCCGAGCTCGGCATCCGCGCCATGCCGACTTTCCTGATCTTCAAGGACGGCCAGAAGGTTGGTGAGGTCGTTGGTGCCAACCCGCCTGCGCTGGAGGCTGGCATCAAGGAGCATCTTTAGATTTCCATTGTGTTTTGAGTAGCATTGGGGGGTGATTGTGTGTTGTATATCGATAGGAGAATCAATCAATCCATGTTGGAATATACAGGTACGGATGGGGCTGGAATGGCTTTTTTCTTTGTTAAAATTGCAGGGATGTGCCGTTGTAGTAGTTCGAATCCCTATATCAACTTTGAAAATCAGGGTAGGAATGACCAGTAATAATGCAGTGATATTCCTATTCAAGTTGCATTGAGGTCAAGTCGGCTTTACTATCAAAGCTGCAAGATTATGTTATAGTGTTTCTTAAACATCCCTCCAAGAATGATATCACAGTAAACCAATCGTGGTGGATAGTATAACCAAACCCATAAACTAGAGTTCTCAACAGTCCTTGATATAAGTAAGTATACAAACTTGATCTCCTCTAACCACTAGAACTTTCTATTTTTAGATGCCACTACATCTACGTGAGATCTCAGGGCCAATTCAGGACGTGCACATTAAGCTGCCCACCTCTCTTATTTTATCTTTAGCAATCAAGAGCAATCTTCACCTTCCTCATGGACCATGCCTGATCCTGGGCTGCATCAAACAAAGAAAAGATAGTCCAGACTCTAGAATCTCTTTGAGCAGAGTGTTGCTGTTCAAGACTCGGGTGTCTTGAGTTATGAGGCCTTCTTCGAAGGTCTCGGACTGTATTGATGATAGGCTTCATGTTAGATATTCCTGAATCTCTCATGAGAAGAGTGGTAAAAAAGTAAATGCTGCTTATGAAAGATATTATCACCTGAACAGGTTATGACAATAAGAGATGACCCAGTTACACTCATATTGTAGCTAACAAAGATGGAGATTTTCAATTTTCTGCTTGATATCAAATGATATCAGGAAGAGACTATGCAGCATCCTTTTGAAGCCACCCATTCACCATCTCATCAAAGTCAACCTTATACAACCACCCCAGCTCAAACGGCCTGCCATCATCCTCTGCATCTTCCTGACCAGCCGGCTTAGGCATCCGACGCCTGTCAATCTGCGAGTTCAACGCCAGCACTCTATCCACCCGTTCCTGTCGTCCACGCTGCCAAATCTTTAGCGCCTCCCCAACAGAATCCCTATCACACTTCGCCACAACCAGCGCATAAGTACAAACATCTTCAAAAGCCTGGTTGATACCCTGCCCAGCCGAAGGCGGGATCGCATGCGCCGCATCACCCAAAATCACCACCCGTCCGCGAGTCGAGCTCCACGCATCCAGCTTAGGAACAACATAGAACGGCCACAGGTTGATCTTCTCCGGCGAGATCTCCGACACAGCGCGTTGCACGATCTCAGGGAAATCGCTAGCGCCCTGGCGCAAAAAGTCAATACACCAATCCTTGTCGCCCAGCAGTCGGCTCCAGCCCTCCTGGTCCAGCTCGGGCGCCCGCTTCTGCCGACCGATCAACACCTCCGAGCCGTCTCGTTGCTGGGGCGCAATGACAAATGCCCCCTGCTGCTTGTTCATAATCGTCACGGGCAGATTGTATCCGTCCGACACCGGCAGCTGCAGCTGCTTCGTAGGCACAGCCGCCGTCACCCCGATGGCATTAGTGAACTTCGGCTCCAGCCCAGGATACAGGTACCCGCGGACCCTCGAATGGATCCCATCCGCACCAACGAGACAAGCAGCAGAGGCGGTATCGCCATCCTCAAACTCCCACGCAACGCCAGTCTCCGTCTCCGACAGAACGCGGACAAACTTCCTACCGTAGTAGACGGGGATGCCCGCCTCCGCGACCATAGCGGAGAGCTCGCGGATGAGAACATGTCGGTAGATGCGCATACCGCGGTATCCGTACTCTTCCTCGCCGCCGAACGCGTACTCGTCCACGGGCTGGTCCGCCGGCGAGCGGAAATAGAGCTTGTCGAAGGCGTAGCCCTCGTCGCGGATGCGCGCGTACACGCCGAGCAGGTCGAGGACGCGCAGCGCGTTGGGAGAGAGCATGATGGCTCCGCCGATGTTCAGCGGGGCGGGGCGGGCTTCGTAGATGGTGCATGGAATTGAGTGCTTGTGGAGGGCGAGGGCGAGGGTCAGGCCTGAGAGACCGGCTCCGATTATGGCGACGTGCTCAACGGGGGCGGGTTTGGTCATTTTGAAGGGGCAGTTGTTTGATAGGATGCTTGAGATGAGTGACATTGTGGTGTGTTTGTGATTGTGGTGATGATGGGCTGGATCATGACGAGGTTCTGGATATGGACTTTATATATAGTACCCTGTGTCCTTTTGTCTCGGACTCGGACATGGTCTCGGACGGCCTCTGGCGGCCTCGGACATGGCCTTACGTATGATGTTTCTATTGCTGGTATTGATTTCTTACATTTCCCGTCATCTTCTGGATGCATCTCCGATTAGGTGAGCTGGGGCTGGGGTGTCCGGATCCGAAGTGTTCGGATCCGAGGGTTATAACTCATCTCCGGAGACAGCGACTATGAGCGCCTGGTTAAATTATAAGTTGATATTATGTGTTGATCACAAAGTATACTGAATCTAAGTTTATAGTATATAGTACAGGCTTCGTCAATATTCAAATGTGGTTATATGGTCTCTTGGCATGCAATAGTAACTCATATCTCTCTTTACATGTGGCTGATCACAAAAGGCTTACTATATCTAGACCCCAACTTTATATAACACAGGCTTTGTCAATGTTCAGAATGTGATTATACGGTCTATTGGCATGCAATAGTACCTCTTATTGTCTCTGTATACATGTAATTGATCTTATCGAATCTATAAATCCAAATCCTCCCAAGAGATGGAAGTCGTAGAAGATCAACGCTATATGTATCCCGCGAGGTCCCCGTCGTCAAATATAAACGGATCACCCTGGAAATTACTAAACTCCGTAGCCAAATCGGACGAATCGACGAGAAAGTCAGGTAATTGAGGCTGGGAAGTAGGTGGATATTGCGGACCGGTGAATGGAAGCATGGGCTGAGTGGATCGAAGCTATGCACGTTAGCAAGGTTTCAATAACTGGCTTCAAACTGATACAATAAACTCATAAAGGAAAAGAAAATTGAGGAGAAACTCGACATACCATCTGCGCAAAATCAGCCAAGTTAAACGCAAGCGACGAGTCAGTCGCTGAGAAAAGTAAATGCTGCCGACAAGCAGACAAAGCCTTCATTGCCCCCTGCTGCATCCATTGCTTTTTCATCTGAGCTGACCCACGCGCTCGAGCCGACTGCAGAACCACAGCAAGAAGCAGGACGTCTTTGAGGTTGCTGCCGGCTTCGCCCATTCGGCGGGTCAGCCCGTCGAGCGTATGTTCGACGATCCGGGTCAAGCTGGCCTTGGTGTGGGTTGCAGCGCGTGGGGTGGGAAACGAGCCAGGCTGGGGAGGAGGGGGCGGGGTCGATTGTTGGGCTGATAGCTTCATGTATCCGCAGACGCTCAAGGCCGCCCACAGGATATCCTTCTTGCAGCAGAGGTGGAAGGTGTCCCAGTAGGAGGTCGACTTGAAGACGTCCAAATCGGCCACGCTCGGGTCAAAGTAGTCTTGGTAGGATAGGACGACGAGGGACGATTCTAGGCATGATTGCTGGATTTCAGAGAATGCTCGATCGTCGCGACTCTCGCCCATGACGATAGGCCGGTAGAGACAGAGGAGGGGTCTGCGGATGTAGATGTCTAGAAGGACGCGATTCAGCAGCATCGTTGGGCTGTCGCCGCTCCTTGGGGCCTGTTCGATCTTCAAGGGCGACGGTACTAGCTGTAAACACTCTTCTAATTGCCGTCCTTGCTTGACGATCTCGCTCAGGTCCATCCTCGAACTGACGGTCTGGACCAACATCATGGCCCTGATACGATGGGGCAAGGACATGGCTATCGTGATTTGGGCGAGGGAGTCGGTCCATTCATGCAAACCTTTCGAAGGCGGAAGCTCAACGGCCAGCTCGTCAAAGTCAGTATCGTTCAGATTGGTTGGAGTGAGAGGGCTAAAATCGATGTCAGGAATCGTGACGGGCATGCCGGATGCGATCGACGCCTGGAGGTCCATTTCAACAACCGTGACCCATAGTCGACGCCGTTGCTCGATTTGAAAGGCCGATAGTTCCGCGAATTTGGTGGGATTCAGGTGCAGACCCATGACCATCGCTGAGCGGACCAGAGCCCCCGTTTCCCTCCAGAGCTCTTCAGGCGTCGCAAGGCGTAGACGACGGGCGAGTGCAACGAGCGCTTCAACCTGCAGCGTTGCGATGTCCGTCCTTTCCTTGCGGCCGAGTTTCCCCAGCCACAGTCGGACCAATTTCACTGCAGACATGTGCAAATATTCCCATGAGGAAGGATGTTCGGTTTTGAAACTTTGGTCTTCCAACGGTAGCGCAGTTGCCAATACAGCTGCAAGCTGCGGGAGAAAGCTGCCGGATTGATATAGTTCGTTATCGGGATCAGCCCAGAACTCGTTGTACTGGCGAGTAAAAGTAGGGACATGGAGAATCCTCAGGATCTTCTCAAAGCTGGACGTGTACAACTCCAACAAATGATCACACACTTCCTTTGGAGGGAGACAATTGCGAAGCTGCTGCAGCTCTGGTGAGCTTTCCAAATCCAATATCGACCCTGGCGAATGCAGCGACAACTTGGATTTACTCTGGAGAAACTGCACTTCCTTGGCTAATTCGACCACGGCAGAATCTTTGGTACACTGTTCAATGAACTCTTTTGCCTCGGAGAACTGGACATGTCAGTCAAGCAACTCGGAAAGGGGCAAGATCAACTTACCTGGTTTAACAGGGAGATTCTGTTATTCTGGCCGTGATATCTTGTTCGCGTTCCTTTGACAACCACCGTTCCCAGAAACGGCGGCGGGATCGCCGGCTGGGCGATGCCGTTTGATTGCAGGCTACTGTATACGGTCAATACTGCGCAGTAGGTTGGTTCACTCGCGGAATGGTAAAGACGAGGTGATATACCTAGCTTCTCGAATCGAGCCACCTCTCGAGGAACTCAGATTCGCAGATGGTTTGACAGAAAGAAGCTCCTCCAACTTGGCCAGCCGAAGCTGAAGATCCTCTATGAGGCCAACCCCCGCGATCCTCTCCGACTCGACTCGAGAGTCCGGAACTGGATGCTGGTCGACAGCCTTCGAGCCGAGATGCACACGCTTAGCCTTGGGCAGGGCATCGAGGCTCGCCGGACTCTGGTTGTACATGCAGTCGGACGGGCAGCCCGCCTTGGTGCAGTTCTCGCACGGCATACTTCTATCGCACTTGAGCTTCTTTTCTCGACAGCGCAGGCACGACACGACTGGCCGTGGGCGCTTGCGGATTTGGGTTGCGTCCATGGTGTCTGAGGGGGAGACGTTTCTCGCAAGAGGAGTCATGATAATTGCTCATCGAATTCTAGCTGAGCTGCTGGGACTAGTAATGGGGATACCAATTGTTTGTTGGGCAGACTCTTGCGGTAGCATGCAGGGGCCTACAGACGCGCGCAGATATGAACAAAGTTACAGCCTTGTGAGCCTTTCCTGTTTGGGAATAATACTCGGATGACAGCTCAGCTCAGCACAGTAACTAGAATTCTCTGCGCATCAGATTAGGCTGTAGTTGGCCGTAGTTCAAAGATAGTTTCCAGGTTCAGATTGGAGTGAGTAGAAACCGAGTTGTTGCGGTTTGATCTGTTTTGCAGGGGTTTGACTCCATATTGGGGATCTGCAACCTAACCAGCACTCTTTGATCTGGATTCGTGGCGGGTTCGGTAGGTCAGATCCGCACTGAATTATACTGAATGCCACTCTAGAGGTAAGTAAACTCAGCGAGTAGATACAGAGCATGAAAAGGTCATACTCACTGAGCTGTCATCCCCAAGAGCTGGAGCTAGGCCCTACGGGTACCGTGGTGAAGATCGAACAATCGGCTGAAGCAATCAATAATCTCAATGCTATTGTATATGAAAATCATTGTCTAGTGGATATGCAAGATACAGCCGTGAAAGCAGGAAAACAACAAAAAAGCAACCCATCCCAGTATAATATGATAAACACCCACAACTCCACCCCGCCTCCAACCCATCATCTAGTTAGTGATAACTGGAGCGGTATTATCCCAATGAGTAGTTTCCGCCGCATCAACAAGCCAGCGCGCAACACTAAGGCGGCTCGTACTAGCCATCAATCCCACGCCCTTGCCGTCATCAGGCCAGACCCTAGCCCCCGTCTCATCCGTCTCAACCAGCCGCGAGGGACGGACCATGACAAAGTCCACGCCGCTCTCACGCACCTCGCGGTCAGTCTGGTTGTGGTCTTCATACTGGTAGATCATGTTGGACTTGCTCATCAGCAGACGCAGCGCACAGTGCATGTTGGCCCAGGACTTGCCGACGCCAAAGGCCTGCAGAATGACCGTCTTGCGGACGTGAAACTCCCGCATGGCCTTGACGACGTTGGCGTTGCAGTCTGCCATGAGGCGCGGCGGGGAGATGGGGGCCGCGAAGGGGCTGTCGGTGGCGCGGGGGGCGCTCAGAGTGACAATTACGACCTTGGGGATGTCGTTGTCAGCTTGGAAGGCGGCTCGCACGTCGTTGAGGTTGGTGGGCGTGCCTTTAGAATCAGTTAGAACTATTGTCAGGATCGTCCGCATGGTGAGATCTGCTAGCTTGCTTGCTTACCTTGAACGATCTTCAGGCCGGGTTGGGCTTCACCCATGGATGTAGGATTCCGGACCAGAGTGGTGACTTGGTGACCTGGTAGGATTAGCGACGGTCGAGAAGATGAAGATGATGATGAAAAGAGCCAGGGAAGCAAAGCCTACCTCGGTTGAGAAGCTCTTCAATGACAAGCTTGCCGCATCGTCCAGAACCGCCAATGACAAGAACGCGCATTTTAACGGGTTGGGAGGAGGGAGTTGTATATTTGTGTTTGATTTTGTTTGCTCTTTATTGACTGACTGGAGTGTGATTATAAGAATAAGAATCGTATAGATATTGACTATTTATATTCCACAACTGTTGCTGAGACTCCTTGGCTCGGATCCGAGCCGGAGATGGATTCATCTCCGGGTCCGATCTGATGATGATGATGACTGAGGTACTAGTCAGAGTCATCTTGGATTGATGACTGCCAAGGGGGAGTCTGATGTGAAGGAATACGCTAATTTTCGCACAAACAAGGAATAGCCAAGGGAAAAAAGGGGTTATAGAAGAAAGCAAAGAAGGGACCGTAGAGTGGTGGAGCTCTACAGATGGGGATTCTTAAAGAGATCTCCAAGCCTAACAAGTACATCGCTGGTTGAGATGCTCACTTGACTCATTTCCAACCCAGTCAGACTCTCTATTCAGCGTACTGATTGTATGTGGAATACCAGTTTCATAATTATATATCACTGTAATAGAGCTATGAAAAACTAAGACCTTGATACTAGCTTGCGTAACTATAAAGAAGTATATCTAGAGTGACTTATATAACTCCGATCATATTTTGTTTATAAGTGATAATATCAGTACAAAAAACATATGTAAATCATACTCTTCAAATCATTCAACCCGCTTCACACAGCGCACCTGCATATCCGGATGATTGATCCAAACCTCCGGATCGCGGCCCCACGCCTCCATCGTCTCCTCGCATATCATCCCCAAATCATAATTCTCCACCAGATGCACAAGAATCTCGCGGATGACACTCCCAGCCACAAACCTGCCCATACACTGCCGCGGGCCAAACCCGAACCGCCAAAAGTGGTACCGCGCCTGCGTCGGGCTGCGCGCCCGGAACCGCTCCGGCCGGTACTCGTAGCGGCGGTCCCCCCAGTACGGATCGCGAACGTTGAGCGCGTACGCGTCGACGACGAAGTTGGTGCCCGCGGGGAAGTGGTACCCGCCGACGGAGCGGGCGGTCGGGATGGCCTGGGGCACGGAGAAGGCGGCCAGCGGACGCAGGCGGGCGGCTTCTTCGGCGCAGGCGGCTAGGAGGGTCGAGTTGGCGAGGATGTAGGCGTCGAGGTCGTCGGCGTCGGCGATTTCCTGACGCAGCTGGGCGGCGGTGGCGCGGTGCGCGGCGAGGAAGACGACGTTCCAGCTGACGCCGCCGATGGTGACGTCGAGGTTGGCGTAGAGCATCTCGTCGAGGGTGTGCAGGAGCTCGGCGGTGGAGAGCGCGCCGGCATCTCTGGCGGCGAAGAAGTCGACGATGGGGGCGTCGTGGAGGCCTTGATCGAGGGCGCTGGCGAGCGCCCGTTCGTTGAAGGCGAGCCAGCGCTGCTGGAAGGTGGCCAGCTCGCGGTTGGCTTGGGTGGGCAGGTATTGTGACCAGGCGAAGCGGGCGAGGCCGCCTTTCATGACGTATTTCATGAGGTTCTCGCGCTGGGGAGCCAGGGCGCGCAGCTCGTTTTCGATCTCGGGGGCTAGCCGGCCGTAGACGATCTCGGCTACGATGAGGAAGGGGAGCAGCTTGAGGTCATCGGCGGGGTTCAGCAGGCCCCGGGAGATATCGCGCGTGTCCCAGAGCTCCTGGAAGAAGGACTGGGTGCGGCGGCGGATGAGGGGGATGTACGCGGTGGAGGCGCTGCGGTGGAAGGGCTTCTCCATGATAGCACGGACACGGATCCATTGGTCCTGGCTGACGAGGCCGACGCACTGGCCTAGAAGCTGGCCGAGAAAGTGTCCGGAGTTGTTGTTTTTGGCCTTGATGTGCTTGTGCGAGTCTTTAAAGACGGCTTGGATATGCTCGGGGCGGGTGAGGACACTGTCTCGTTAGTAGAGCACTCCAATACAAGAAAGGAAAGATGTACACTTCAGGATTCATGCCAGACCAGAGACGGTAAATGGGGCCCAGCTGCTTTTCCCAGCGCTCCGAGTTGGACTGGCCTTGGAGGAATTTGGCGCCATCGCCTTGACTGTCAGGCCATTGGTAGGGCAAGGTGGGAAGAGGGGTATTGTCGACATGATGGACAGGATAGCGACGAGAAAGATGGAACTAGAGGGTTAGTTGAGTATAGTGTGTTATAAAAGAGCAGACATACTCTGATCACAATCGAGATGATTTTGTTGATCGCGTTGCTGATGGAAGTACGGAATTTGATTGCGATACAGACACCAAAGACTATTAGTGCCTGACCGGCGATGATAGAGAGCGCCATGTTGATCTGATTACACTCAATATTGATCAGATATTTTCTGTGATTTATACTGATCAACGAGACTAAATGTGGAGAAGTCCACACAGTAAACCACCCACAGGGCCATTCAGTGGTGATACATCGGATTCGACGGACCCATCTTCACAGTCAGATATTATACATAGGTCTTAATAAGATAGAGTTACCATTAGTTGACATTTCAGATAGGAGACCGTGTTTCTAATATAATTATTCTGACAGCATAGGATAAGCACCGAACCACACCAAATCCGCAACGTGCTGGTTCGGTGGCAGGGTCAGAATCCACAATGGTCCTAGGTCCCTGAATGGTGTAGTGAATATAACCCGCACTAGAAGGAGAGGCTTACTTTTACAATAGTAGATAGTTACGGAAAAGATAGAGCGAGAGAAAGAAATAAGATATATAGACTTATGCAGGACTCAAGCAGCAGAGCCATGATATAGAAACTGACTGCTCTGATTTATATCACCACATTATTCGTGAATAACGATCAAACCAGAGTTAAATAAACTGTAATAATCGATAGTTCTCTTCTTAGTTCTCTTCTTCAAGACAAGTTGAAAGTATTCGGTGCAAACTATCACACAGCTGCAAAATACACAGTAGAAAAACACAAGTCAAATTAACCATCATTGCGATGTGGCCGTCACAAGAACGCAATCATCAAATCCAAATGCCGGCAATAACAATAGACACAATAAAGGACAGACGCTAAACCTCCCCATTCTTCACCAACGGCTCCTTGCTCTCTCTCTTAGGATCGTCCTTGAGACCATACTTGGTATTCAATTCCGTCCGCAACGGGATTTCCCTAAACAGTCAGTAAAGCCATAATTAGAGAATGCATAACTAGAGAGAAGTCTCCAACTTACTTCTCCAAAAACACCAACAAAAATCCGAGTCCAGCAATGGCCGTGGCAAATATCCACACCACCCGAAGACTGTCCGAATAAAGCCGAATGACCTGATCTCGCACGTCACCCGTCAGTGACAAGACATAAGCTTTCGTTCCGTGCTCGTACCCGGCGCCGCCACCCAGCGCCTCCTGCACCGAGCGCTGGCCGACCCCGGGCAGGTAGCGGTCCACCTGGGCGTTGAAGATGGCGGACGGGACCGAGACGCCCCACACGACGCCGAACTGGCGCACAAACGCCCACGCGGCGGTGGTCACGGCCGTGTCGTGGTCGGAAAACTCAGCCTGGACGGCGGGCAGCAGAGTGCTGAGCGAGAAGCCGGAGCCGAGGGCGACGACAAACTGCACCATGACCCAGGCGCCGGTGGGGGAGTGAGCGTCGAGCGTGCAGAAGCAGCCGAAGCCGAGGGTGAAGAGGGCGAAGCCGGCGAAGTGGAAGGGTGTGTAGCGGCCGATTTTCGAGAGGAGGGCACCGCTGATGACCGAGGAGGGGACGAGGGCTAGCACCATGGGCAGCATCATGACGCCTGAGCGGATCGGGGAGGCAAGGAGGACGGCCTGGAAGTAGACTGGGATAAAGTAGATGCCGAGCAGGGTGAGCAGGGAGTGAATGAAGGTGATGGCTAGAGCCGTGGCGGAGGTGCGACGGGCGAAGAGACGCATGGGAAGTGTGGGCACGCGGCAGAAATTGCTCTGCTCGTAAAAGACGAAGACGGCGACGCCATAGAAGCCGAAGACGAGGGAGATGATGGTCGAGTAGGAGCCCCACGGCCATTGAGTGCCTCCATATGCCAGCGCAACGAGGATGAAGGAGACGGCAAGGATGAAGACAGCGTTGCCGCCGTAGTCGATCTGTTTCAGCCGGTGGCAGAGGGACGAGCGGTCGCGGGTGCCGACTTGGAGGAAGATCCAGAGTAGGATGAGGGCAATGCCTCCGATAGGCAGGTTGAGAAAGAAGACCCAGCGCCAGGTGGTGCGCTGGACGATGACGCCGCCTATTATGGGACCCAGGGAGGTGCCGACGGAGATGCAGGCAAAGACCACAGCCATCAGACGGCCTCGTTCACGCAGGGGGGCCAGATCGCAGACGATCAGATTGACGAGAATAGTGATCCCTCCGCCGCCGATTCCCTGGAGAACACGGCCGGCGATGAGGGCGCCCATGGTGGGCGCAGCGCCGCTGATAGCGCTGCCGACCATGAACATGCCAACGGCGAAGATGATGAGCCATCGACGGCCAAATATGTCTGCCATTTGGCCATACAGGGGTTGGAAGACGGTGCTTGCTTGCCCGTTAGCATCTATCAAATCAAACTAGCAGATGGGGACTTACTTGGGGAGAAAATATCCGGTTGACGCCCAGACATATGCCTGTCCTCCGCCCAGATCAAGGACAATGGTAGGAAGCGCCGTGGATATCACCGTCCCTTCCAGCGCGACAAGAAGGTTCGTTATACACAGCGCAGCCATAATCATCCACACCCGTGGCGCATACCGGTGGTTTTCTTTTGGTGGTTCTTGTGGTGGTTCGTTCTCGGCGTGTCTACTATCTTTGCCATCCCCTGGGCCTAGTTCTGCTACTGCTTGGACGACTACCGACTCGCGTAGTCCTCCGCCCGTCGCGGAACTTCCCAGCCCACTTGCCCCCCATCCCTGGGATTCGATGGCATCGTGAAAGACTTCACTGGAGACGCTGAGGTTTCGGCCGAATTTGCTGACTTTGCTGGCGCTGCGTTCGGGTCGTTGATGCTCGAGGGCTGGTGGTAGTTCTGGCCAGCCACCAGGGACCCGGCGAGGACTGGATGGTTCGCCCACGAGTTCATATATACGAAGATGTGTGAGAGAAAGACATGGATGAAGCTCTGGCCGGCGGTCTCGGGCTTTGATAAAATGTCCTCCGTTGTCTACATCAATCGTGGTGACCATTATGATAGTACATGGGACTGTGACAGAGGACGAAGATGCTCATTCAATTTGCAATCATTCTTTTCACGGATATTCTACATTCTACCTCTATTATCATTTGGCCCCATGCTGACTCTGACATTTCAGTCCTTCGGATTCGGGCAGTGTCTGATGTTTGGTGTCTAATACTCATGCTCCGGTGTTCTTGATGACAGTCAGAGCTTGAAGATATGTGGTGGGTTGACTTGATTCAATGTATCCGTGTCCAATATGAGTGGTAGGCAAGATCTGACATTTTCTTGTGCCAAGCTGGAAAGGATTGTTCAGATGATTTGGATCAATCATTCGAGCATCCATCAAGTCGAGTTGGTTTATACTCTTGCGTCAGCCTTACTCAGGCCTCAAATAATTATTTCGGTGCTTATCGCCCGCTCCAACTATTTCAATTATTAGAGCCGATATGTCTTGTATGGCCTTGTATACAGAAGCAGAAAGTATGGAGATAGGAAAGAAGAAGAGGGGGGAAACACAAGAGACTATATAAACATGCTGAATGCCGATCATCCCTCACAGCAGCAGCAAAACGCAACAACGCACTCAAGTATCTACCCTGAATAACAGATAATTACAACCCTTCGATCAGCTCCACGATTATCTTCCAAAATGTGGCTCATTGCCTTTTCTACTTTCATCTTCTCCGCTCTCGCCGTGCCCCATTCCACCCGGGGTCTGCCCCTCTGCAGTGCCTCCACTCCTCGCGCGTGCGCCTGTCCCTCTGGCACAACCTTCACAAATAGCACGACTTGGGCCAGGTATCCTGCGGCTGTCAAAGATGTAACCGCCATCACCGGCAACTGTAAGTCCCTTTCCACACGGTCTATCTCCAAACACTAATGGACAGATTTTGAAACTGCCTGGTTCGGCTCGAGCCCCATCAAGACATCAGGCCAGCCCTACACCGTCGGCGCTGACCGTACACTGATGGGGGAACTTCCCAATACGGCCCCCTTTCCTGCCACAGAACGGGTCTGAATCGTCTAACCATCAAGAGAACGACGCTAATGAAAACAGTTGACCATGCACAAACAACTCCCCAACCACTCCGGCTTCCAGATCAAGTACCAGATGGTCGACGCGCCGTTCCATTACAATCAAACTAACGGCGAGCGAGGTCAGATATTCGGGTACTGGGAGTTCATGGAGATCCACGCGGTCAGTCCGATTAGAACCCACTGGGTGTGGAACATCTACTCCTGCTTTTCGACTCCTTCTGGTATGTCTTTGATCATGGATCAATTGATCTCTGCTAATGTAGTCAGATTTTGAAGCATTTCACGAGAGCGCCATGAACAACGTCTCATCCATTCTGGAGAGTAGAGGGAAAATGTACGGCCGCTTGATTGGACCCTATAGTTACTAGTCTTTGGCTCTTATCACTTCTGCGATTTTTTTGTCTTCTACATGTATCAGGGGTATGATATTTCCACTCTTGCTACAATTTTTCAGAGGACAGATTACTCTATTGCATTGAGTTGGAGTCACATACTTGGGATTTCCATCAAGCCTTTATTGTGGATGGATTTGAGATGTATATAAAAACAGTGTTATCAGTGATCCATTCTGGTATGGTAATTTGTACAAGAATATTGGTTATACGATCGAAGATTCTTGTGCCGTCCAATGTTCAAACCTTCAATCAAGTTTTCTTAGACGATATATGCACCGAGCTGACTTATAGTCAGCTCATCCGTGTTGACTTGAGTATAAGATAGGGTTGACATGTCAGCTGACCTGGAGCGTTTGCAGTCCTTTTCCCACTGTTTTTCATCTTGTATTTTCATCTTAGCAACGGTTCAGCAAGCTTTTCTATAGCTTTGAATTTTATCAATGTTGTCATTCAAGACACATTTATATCCCTCATTTCGCCATAACGTAATGTATATCGGAAGTGCTGGACACAGCGGGTGAAATTGGCACCTTTTCAAAGTGTCAATTTGGACAACTCTATCTCTGATTAGCCATGGCATTTCAGCAATGGAATAGTTGGCATCAAGTCGCTAACATGATTAACCCCGAATTCAAAGTATCTAATCTATTTAACGGTAATCGCATTTTCCACCGCAATCTCGTGATTCTTCCCTTCAGCAGCAGCCTTCTCCTGCTCCTTGGCCCGCGCAAAGTGCTCGCACATGGCGTGGCCACCCCGCTCGTTGAAGAAGAGGTCTAGGTACATCCAAGTCTCTCGGGCATATTCTTCAGCGCGAGGGAACATGTTCTCTTCATACTGACGAATAGCCGCAGACAACCCAGACACGTCCGAGAACGGCTGTGCTTCTTCCCAGCTAGCTTTGCAGGCAATTATGGCGTGGGCCAGTTCCAGGGCATCCTCCATACCGACGTTGACGCCCACACCGGCAAAGGGGGTCATCAAGTGTGCGGCATCGCCGATGAGAGTAGCACTATCTCATTAATATCATTCACATACTATAATCACTAATGCGAGAGACCTACCCAGCACGGTGCAACCACCGGTGTCCGATCGGCAGCATGTACATGGGCCGAGGAACGACATCGTTGTCGGCGTCGAGAATCAGATTTTTTGCGTCGTCATTGAAGCCGTCGTAATACCGGTTGATGAATTGGCGCTTGGCCTCCTCGGGTTTGGTCCAGTCAATGCCGCAGGTGGTGTGCCAGTCTTCCGGCAGGCGCATGAAGCCGTAGCTGCGCACGCAACCATCGCCATTACGCTGAGACAAAACGGTGGTGTGGCTGCCTAGAGTCAGACACATGCCGTTGCCGACCCGCTTGGCGAGAGCCGGATCGGCGGTGTCAATGTAGCTGTATTTGACATCGACGCCACTGATGCCGGAAAACACCGGCCGGGTGTCGGTGACGATGTGGCGGACCTTTGACCAGGCACCGTCTGCGCCGACGACCAGATCGAAGCCGGTCTCGACGTGGTCTTGGAAGTGCAGGTCGTACTGCCGATGGGCGCCGCTGGCCTCTGTCTTGACGGCCGTGAGTTTGTGGCCCCATTTGAGGCTGGCCGATTCGAGCGAGTCGATCAGCATGTTACGCAACTCGACGCGGTCAACCTCCGGCCGGCCGTTGAAGGAGTCGGGGCGGCGCTCGCCGTAGTCGGAGCCCTCGTCGAGATCGAGCGTGCCGTCGGGCTGGTAGATCTTGAGGACCTCTCCTTCGGTGCGGGCGACGGCGAGAAACTGCTCGTAGAGACCACATTCACGCAGGGCGACCTGAGCAGAGCCTTCATGAAGATCGAGACAGCCGCCTTGCGTGCGGGCGTGGCGGTTGAGCTCGGCTTCATAGACAGTGCAGGGGATGTTGCTGGCCTGGAGGAGGCGGGCCAGAGTGAGGCCAGCCGGACCGGCTGGAGAAGTGAGCATGGGATAGAATAGAATAGAAAATTACAAGACTATTGTTCGAGATACTTACCGCCGATAATAGCAATCTTCGGAGGAGCCATCGTAGAAGTTATCACGGGACTTTGTGTTGGGCTGTTCGTATAGTTGCGTGTTGATGATGTGAATTTCAACAGGCGAAGAGAAAAGACAGACATATATACTCCTTCGTCTCCGAAATCATAGAGAATTGGAGGTTCGTCGAGGGTAAGCCGGATCGGACGCGACGGACCCGATTTACGGCAGGATCGGTTTGAGGCCCTAAATATATCCTGGAAGAGCGCCGAACTGAGTTAGTCTGCCACGGACGAAATTTTCGATCGATTCCGGTTTCTGTCTGTTGCATCTCTGACTGGACTCGGAGACGGCTTCATTTTGTGCTGACATTGCGATGGAGCTTACATAGCGTCAGGCGGAGATGGATTTATATAAGGAGAGAACCGGATCGACTGGACTATGATCAGCATCAGCATCAGCATCAGCATCCACAGCTTCACAGCTACAATACAACACAATCTATATCCTTTACGGATCCAGCACCCCTCAATCGTCGTGATTCATACAGACATCCCACCACTTGAGGACTTTGCTTTTACAAAATGCAGACCACCATCATCAATCACGCCGCTCGTCTGCTCCAGATCCCAGTCGAGAGCATCGAGTTATCCTCCAGCTTCGTCAATCTCGGTGGCCACTCGCTGGTCGCCCTCGGACTGGCTTCCGCTTGTAGCAAGGATGGCATCAAGTTGACCGTCGAGTCCATTCTCTTGAGCCCTTCCATGTCCGATCTCATCGCCTCTGCCGTTGTTGCGTCTCCGTTACAGACTCATACTCAGCTGGAGACGCAGACGGAGACGCAGGCTCAACCTCCATCTCAACCTCAAATGGTCGAAAAGAAAGTCGAGAAAATCACAGCGTGTGCCGACACGACCCTAACCGAAATGCAGCTCTCCTTCCTCCACAGCCACCAGAAATCGCCCGGATCCAACATGATCAACTTCCTCGAGACCTACCAAACTGCCCATCTTCCCATCGTCAAGGCCGCCTGGCAGACCGTCATCCAGACAGAGGACATTTTCCACATGTCCTTTGATGCGGACGATTGCCACAAACAGCCCACTGCTCCTTTCAAATGGACCGAAACGGTCGTCTCCTCTCGGGAAGAGTATGAGGCCGCTCTATGCAAGGATGTCGATCCGGCGGCGATCGAATGCGCCTTTGACGTTGTGACTCTCCCGGCGGCCGGCGTCAGCACTATTATCTGGCGCGTCCACCACGCCTTTGTAGACGGCATGTCTGGTCAGCTTGTCTACGGCAAGGTCCGCGATGCCATTGCGGGCCGCACCATCACGCCCGGCACTCCATTCCGCAGCGTCGCCAACGACCTCCGCCGTCTGCAGCAGGAAAACCAGCAGAAGCACCAGCAATTCTGGGTCCAGTTAAAGAAGCAGCATCCGCAGCCCGCCGGAGAACTTGTCCTCGCCCCTGTCCGGGAGGAGATGCCGGCCGGAATCGACAGCATCACATTCGCCATTCCGCTCGCCGAGATCTCCGCCCACGCCCGCCAGACCGGAGTCTCCCTGGCCGCCTGGTATCACGCCGCCTGGGCCATGGTCCTGTCTCTCTACGCTGATTCGGACTCAGTCGTCTTTGGCACCGTCCTGTCTGGCCGCAACCTTCCTATTGCGGGCGTGCAGGACACCATTGGCCCTCTACTGAATGTGCTTCCCTTCCATGTTGCCCTGGATCGCCAAATGTCGACCCGCGACTTTCTACGCACCATTTTTGCCCACTCGGTGCAGTTGGCTTCGATGCAGAGCTCTCTGCCCGACGACGGCTACAGCAGACACTTCACCTCGGCGATTGCCATGGAGTTTGAGATGAAGGCGACCGACGACTGCCCGGTCCGCCCAGTGGAAAAGTCCTGGTTCCGCGTGGTTCCCGACACTCCACTGTCCGTCTACACCACCTACGACGGCACTCTCCGTCTCTGCTTTCGGCCGCAGCAGTACAACCGTGAAGACATCCAACTACTGGCTGACCACTTCCAAAATGCCATCCTCTCCCTGGTGTCCGACCAGACCATGGGCCAGTCCATGGCAGGGCTGATGACCGACGGCTGCAGGGACACGCTGATGCGGTTCGGCAACTGCAACAACGACTTGACCTCTCTTTGTTCCGTTCACGATGATCTCGTCACGCTGTTTGAGCGTGCGGTTTGCAAGTCTCCCGAGGGGATTGCGGTCGAAAAGGGCGGCGTCCAGATGACGTACGCTGAGATGGACCGAAGGGCCACCGTCCTGGCAGAGCGGATGGACATCCAGCCGGGCGAAGTCGTCTGTGTGTTGGCCGACCGGTCGGTCAATTGGATCATCGCCATATACGGGGTCCTCAAAGCCGGTGGCGTATACTCCGCGCAAGATCCCGGCCTGCCTGACCACATCCGCAGCATCAACTTCCAGACAGGCGGTGGAACGCTCTATCTCGTGCCGAACAACTCCCAGAGGCACCGCAAGCCCGAAACCTGCAATCGCTGCCTGTCTGTCGAGGAGTTGACTCAAGACATTCCCCCCGATCCTGTGCCCCGCCATCGTTTCGCCCCTCGTCCCGAAGACAACGCATACTTGTGCTTCACTTCCGGCTCGACTGGCAAGCCCAAGGGTGTCATGTGCCACCATGCCGGTCTGGTTGCCTTCCAGATGGACCTCGAAGTCAGACTGTTTGCTGCTCCCGGCCAGCGCATCTCGCAGCTCATGTCCCCGGCCTTTGACGGCAGCATCCACGAGATCTTCTCCGCTCTGTGCTATGGAGCCACGCTCGTCCTGGCCGACGGGGTCGACCCCTTTGCTCATTTGAAGAAGAGCAATGCTGCGATCTTGACCCCCTCTGTTGCCAAAATCCTCGCCCCTAAGGATTTTGCCGAGCTTCGAACCGTATATCTAGTCGGTGAGCCTGTCCCCCAGTATGTCAACGACGTCTGGTCCTCGGCCACCACGCTCTACAACATGTACGGCCCCACAGAGGCCACTTGCGGTGCCACCATAACGCGTCTGCTCCCCAGCCAGACCGTCACTATTGGCGGTCCCAACCCCACCACTCGCATCTACATTCTCGGCCAGAATCAGCAGCTCCTGCCTCCGGGGGTTGTGGGGGAAATCTACTGTGCTGGGGTGCAGGTAGCCAACGGATACATTGGACGCCCCGAGCTGACGGCTGAGCGCTTCCTGCCCGACACCATCACCAACCGTCCGGGAGAGAAGATGTACCGCACCGGAGACCGTGGTTTTTTCACAAGGTCCGGCCAGGTCGAATGTCTGGGGCGCAATGACCGCCAGATCAAGCTGCGCGGCTATCGCACCGACATCAACGATCTTGAGACCCGTGTGGCGCAAGCCATCCACGAGTCCACGGCCGTCGCCATCTGCCCCAGAGACGACTATCTGGTCGCCATGATCCAGCCCCAGACTCTCGATGTGACCGATGTCCGCAGCCGCATGTCCCAGGTGCTCCCCATGCACGCCATGCCTCGTCGCATCATGGCCGTCGACAAGTTCCCCATGACCCCAGCCGGCAAGCTCGACTACCAAGAAATTGCCAACCAGTGCACTGCAATCGCCCCGCAGCCGGCAGTTTCCAATAAACCGCAGTTGTCGAGCAAAACCGAGATAGCCCTGGCCGATCTGTGGAAGGAACTGCTCTCTCTGGGCTCTGACTCGGACCTTGTCACTCCTGAGTCCAGTTTTGTTTCCCTAGGCGGGCACTCAGTCGTCCAGCTGCGGCTGGCCAGCAAGATATTCAAGACTTTTGGCGTCAAGATGCCCGTCACCCGCATCGTCGAGTCGACTAATCTCTCCGAGCTGGCCAGGACGCTCGACGGCCTCATCAAGAACGTGCCAACGACCCAGACACAAGCAGTCAAGCCCCTCGGCCGCAACAAAGTGTCCCCCATCGAGCGTGAATGGCTGGAAAAGTACAATATCGAGCTCGGCACATCCGCCTTCAATGTGACATTCGCCTGCAAGATCGACAGCTCCAAAGTCGACGTCGACCAGCTGATCGCCTGCTGGAACGCCGTCCTCGCGCGCCACGACATCTTCCGCAGCCGCTCCCACCTCGATTACCGCGAAAAGGGACCCCGCCGCGTATACGCCCGCTACTCCCCGCAGGTGATGCGGGCGCATGCCTTCAACCTCTGGCGCGAGGCCAACCGCCCCTTCCAGCTAGACCGCCAACACCCGATTCGGGTCATCGTGTCCAAGACGATGATGCTCGCCACGATGAGCCACCTGATTGCCGACTTGACTTCACTGCAGGTCATCCTAGCCGAAGTCATCCGTCTGTACCGCGGCCAGGGCCTGGGGCCCATCAAGCGCCGCTACCACGAGACCACTCAATGGAGCACCACAGCGACAACCGCCGAAACCGCCTGGTGGGCGCAGTATCTCGACGGCGCCGTCACCCACCGCGACTACAGCATCCCCAACGTCACCCACCGGTCCAGCTACGGCGGCCGAACCCACATAGCCAAGCTAAGCAAAACCCTCGCCACGCGCACCATTCAGTTCTCCAAAGTCACCAGCACCACGCTGCACCAGCTGGCCCTCGCCGCCGTCGCCCTCGCACTCCAGCACACCCGCAACGACACCGACATCGTCCTCGGCGGACCCTACTTCAACCGCGGCCCAGACGACCTCGAAACCGTCGGGCTCTTCCTCGAGCCGATCCCCATCCGCATCCGGTTCCCAGGCACCACCAGGGACAGAAGCGTCGCCTCCACCCACTCGTTCGTCCGCGCGGTGCAGCGGTCCAGCCAGTCGGCCATCGCCCACGCCATCCCCTGGACCCAGCTGCTGCAGGCTGTCGGCGTCCGCCCGGAGTTCCCCAACCACCCGCTGCTAGACGTGATGGTCACCTTCCACGACGACCGCGCGTCGCCCAAGATGCCCGTGGACGGGCTGGACCCGGTAATCACTTACGCCAAGGGCGCCAAGTTTGCACTTTTGGTTGAGTTCTGTGCTGTTTCTGACGGGACGATCCTGATGCGGCTCGAGCATGACACTGAGTGCATTCCTACGGAGAAGATTCATGGTGTGGAGAGGTTGATCCTCGAGGCGCTGCGCATGGTGGTTGAGGGCGTGGGGTATGCGTCTATTAAGGAGAAGTTGAGGAGGATGGCTGCCTTGCCTGGTCGGAACGCCAAGGTCACGCGATATTTTGGAAAGGGGATTGCGGAGATACGAAACGAGTAGGTTATACATTTGGTTTTTTTTTATCTTCACATGTGTAGATTGGGTTGGCGTCTTGGGATCTGGAGTTATAGAATATATAACGAAAATTGTCTCGTTGTCCACTACATCGGAACGTGAAGTTGTAGTATCAATATTGAGAATCTTTTCTCAAACTGCTTGATCGAAGTCTCAAAATCTCCCTTTACTGTTTGGGTAGATAGAGGATTCTCTCACAAACAGGATCATAGAAGATATATGTAATATCCAAAGTTAGCAGAGTAGGTACAGGAATCTGGACTACCCTATGTTGGAGGTTTCTTTCTCATTTATACTTGTTCTTCAGAAAAGGCGTTTTGATATTTAGCTCCGCTACTCAGATAAAGTTGTAAGGCAACTAAGATCGATTTTTAGCCAATTTGTGAATAGAGACTGGGTTGTCAATAGTTCACAAAAATCAGACAGCAAAATGATATCGGATTTTTTTTATGTCAATTCCTATTGCCTATCGTGTCTTTAAAGGGGTCCGAGAAAACTCCATGCCAAGGATCTATATAGGACTGTTTGTGGTGCTGTGCTGTGCTTTGCTGCTAATGAAGAAACGGCCGTTTCATGCAAACCGGCCAGGGTCTAACTCAGTTAGCGTCCCTGTCAGAAGAGACACCACTGCAGTGAAATGCCGATGAGCTTGATACGATCAATATAATCGACGTCCCAACATTAGACGGTCTATGCGCACATTGCACCGACCGTGCCTGATAGGTTAGTTGGATGGAACCTGGAAAGCCAAGTCGCGAGTACGAGCCTTCGTTAGTACTAGAGATATCGCGTGTAACGGTGGATGCAAGCAGTTGCACTATCATCGACCTCCATCTCTCGGGAACGAGTCTTCCCGGGGAGATGGCGCCTGAGCATGGATATCTTGGGAGGTGGTCGACTATAATAGGTAGTCGGTCATATAGGGACAAAGAAAGGTAGTAATACTACCTTACTAGGTTTGGACGACTGTCGAAAGCGAGTCACAAAGAAAGGAGAAAGAAACGGTGAGTGACAAGAATAGATGTGGAGAAACTTATTGAAAGGTCCTCCATGTCATCCCTGACTGCAGATCACATTAGTCGAATTGACCTGTCGAATGTTACTATTTGGCTATTGGTATGTTTGTTTGATAGGTGTGGAGGAAATTCTCACAGAAGGTAGGGCTGTCTGTGGTATATATAGACTGTTCTCTATTGATGAGCCTATACTGGTTTTCTGCAAGTTTCACCACCTATTCATCCTCATTAATCCTGAGTCGGTAGTATTTTCCGAGCTATACTTGACCAAGATGGACGAGGATAGTCAAGGTGTAGTATAGTAAGTATCAAGTGAAATTGTATTTGATATTGAAGAGAGAAAATGGGCGTGAAGGTGGTACAAACGTGCATGTTTATGCGCTTAAAGGAGGTATAACTTATTGGCCTGAATTTGGTGGCCAATCCCGATCAGGCCAAATCAGGCCAAGAGGAGAGATCTGGCCAGGGCTCATCTATCTCAACCCCACCGAGCTAACAAACCCAATCTATTGAACTCTATCATCCACGCTCTCTCGAGTCAACTCCTACCGAAAAGGCTAACATGTCTCACTTGCGTGGTCGCCTTGATTGGTTTCGATATTATGGGTTCGCAAACCAACCAACTGTACACACACTAACGAGTCAGGTTCCAAGCGAATGGAACTCCACTGGCTGTGCAGCCCACATCGAGTGAAAATGTCAACCGAGTATCCCACGTTCCAACCATCTTTGGAAGTCTGAATCCTTCGGTGGGGTCTGCGAACTCCCCACAGTCCCTGTCATGGGCCGGGATACCATCGAAATAACTCCGATCTCTTCGGATGAATTTCAAGGGAAGCTGAACCTCCCGACTCCTGTAAGGCACGGACAGGCCAGCAATTCGCCTCAAGCAAATACCAAACAGAACCCGTTGTGTTTGCAAGAACAACCTCGGTTACCCCAGGGCAAATGGTTGTGTGGCTGATATAACCCATGTTGACGCCTTGACCAAGGCGAGATCGCGACGCGCCAACGCCCCACCCCATCGCTTGCTAGCTAGGGTTGATCCGATCTGTAGATCCAATCCCGACAGCCATCGGTTTTCTTGAGATCTTTAATATATGAATTTATGGGGGCTTCTTACGAGGCTTTTTGGTATATTTCTGGCAACCCCGTGCTAGTCTCCCTAGGGCGGGATCGAGCCTGTGCTAGGGTCCTTGATGGCGCGCATTCATGAAGCTGACAGGGCAAAGTGGATAGGAACTATGAGAGGATCCATGGTTGATTATTCGAGACCTAATGGAAGTTCAGCTGTCGTTCGCATGTCCGCCACTGCCGAGGGGTTGGAGTTATAATACCCATGTCTCCCGTGGCCACTGACCATCAGATCCATCTGGTTCAAACTCGACCGTTGACACGTTCTTATGGTCAAAACTTGCTTTTTCTTTGGTTCTTCATGCGCTATCCACCATAGCTACACTTTAATCACCTGGGATTCAATATCGCTATCCGATCAATGCCTTGACCAGTGAGATCAGGTGCTCTTAGCCCTCTTTATGCAGCATGCTAGTCACTGGAGCCCCAGATGGGGGCAGATACATTGCGGTGTCGTACCTGCTGGGTCATATTATTCTCTCAATCGTAACTAGCGTGATGGGATGCACGACCACTCTTGAGCTTCTTCATAGACGCACCTCTACCTCCGGTCTCTATAATTGGTATGTTACACTGGACCCTGTCTTTACGACCCTTGTTGACAGGAAAGAAGGTATTTGCTGCTCACATCGTCCATCGCAATGGGAGGGATTGGAATCTGGAGCATGCATTTCATAGGGAATCGAGCAGTCGTCCTCGGCGATGGGGACAGTCACATCCAGATCTTGTACAGCGTGCCCTATACTGGGCTATCGTTCGTATGTCCTGTACTTATCCTGTTCACAGCTTTCTATGCCGGTGGAGCCAGTGAAAGAGCCGGCTACCTTCGCATCATCTCGGGGGGTGTTTTGACGGGCACCGCAGTCTTTGGGATGCACTACATTGGCCAGATGGGGATTTCAAACTACAATCTCGACTACCATGTGGGTAATTTTTTCGGCTCATTCATTATCGCGATCATCGCAAGCACTGCAGCTCTGGCTATCTTTTTTCGATGGAAAGCCACATGGACAGACTGCTGGTGGAGGCGTGTTATCTGCGGGGTCTTCCTCGCTGGCGCTGTCTCGGGCATGCACTGGACCGCTACCGTCGGCACCTTATACCGAGATTACGACAAGTCTGTCAGACCGAAAGGTCAGCTATCTCGGAAACAAACGGCTATAATATGCTTTGTCTTCGTAAGTGGGTGGAGATATGATATGGGTGCTTGGATAATAACCACATGATTAGTCCACGATTGCGTGCGGAATATTAATCGGGTGTGCTATAGCTGCTGGTGGGCACCGCAGACGACTGCGGACTCAAGCACAGCAGGTGGCCCTCACGTGTGCTTTCTTCGACCATGCAGGGCGTATCATGGTCACGCCGCATGCTCTTCTTCCCAGTCGAAAGGTGGTGGACCGGTACATTGGCAAGGTACGAGATGAATCCTAGTCTCGAGGCGTCCACTTGTTAACATTCCATGGTGTAGACTTTCAATGACGACGATCTTAGCCGAACACATCCGGCGTTCCTGTGGGCATTCCGCGCAAGCAGGAACTGGGGGTTGGTAAAAGACGTGGTGCCGTTTATGAAAAGTCGGATTGAGTCGGACGAGACGCTGATGGAACACTACATTTCAAAGGGGATGGCCTCCCCGCAAGACACGGAGATGCAACCTGACTTCGATGGTCTATTCAAACGACATTTCTGTGTGGCTGCACAGGAACTCGCCGACGAGGTTCGCCAGCCGCTACAAGACCTGGGGATGCTGTACGACGACGTTTTGGCGACGACCACTCCGCATTCCCACCTGTCCCGCATGATGGGTTACTCCCGACTCCGTACCAGCAAAGGACAAGTGATGTTTACAGTACGTAAACTAAGCAAACAAGAGGCATCGCGGCTCGCAGGATCAGGTTTTCGGTTCACAACGATCGAGAACGTCACAGGGGTGCTCTCGCGCCGAATCCACGTCCCAGCTGCAACGCTGGGCGTCCACCTGAAGGACATGCGAGACTTCGCCGCCACAAGCCGAGCCTTTGAGCCAGGCATCCATCTCGTGTCGTTTGTCTTGCGGCCGACAATTCGCGACCGCTTTCAGGTCCTAACAGCGAAAGGCACAGGCAACCCGTTGCCATCATCAACACTACCAATCAAGCGCCTTCACACGCAACACCTCGCACTGCTCGCGCACATGGAAGGCTGGACCATGACAGCCTGCCTAAGCTGGCTAAGATCAGACGGCGCCAGATCCTACAAAGACGTAGGCGACTTCCCCTCGCAGCTCATCCACGCCATATCCGCCCTCCACACGACCCTCCCAACCGACGTCAACAGCGTCTCCAAATTCTCTTCACGACCCCTCATCGCCCCCTGCAGGGGCCTGAGAAACTCAGACAGCACCAAAACCTGCACCCTCCTATCCTTCTGCACCGTCGCATCGCTCGACACCCGCGTCCCAAACCCAACCCTCCTCATCTTCACCCCCCTCCGCCTCTTCCGCGTCCAACAACAAGTCAACGACGGCGTCCCCGACAGCGACGACTTCACCAAAGAACTTGGCCAAGACCTATTCTACTCCACCATCCGCTCAAACTTCACCGGCCTAACTCCCTCCTCGCCCTCCTCGCCCTCCCCCTTCCCCATCCACTTCTGGACCAAAAAGAAGAATAAGAAGCAAAACAGAACCAGCAAACAACTCACCCTCGAACCCAAGCTCCTCTCCCGCGGCTCCTCCATCTCAACCGAACCACCCCTCACCCCACTAGGCGACATCATAGTCCGCAGGGAGATCAAAGTCGACATCGCCCGGCCCCCCGAGCCAGCAGCGGAGCCGGACCAGGAACCGCAGATCCTGGAGACGACTGTCGTGGCGGGGAGACTGGCGTCGATTAATTATGTGGATGAGCTTTATAATCTGTGTTATTCGCCTGGGGTGCGGCTGAGGCCGGATTCGGGGTTGCAGCATGGTCCTACGGTTTGATGGGATTAGTTGAGCTCTGATCTGCTGTTGTCTGATATCGTTGGATGGCCAGGGTCTGGGAAGTTGACCCGCGAGGAAGGTTGTTATCTATGTATATGTCACGCAAAGTTATAGTTGTATATAAATCAATCAAGATAATTCACATAAGCGTACATGTCTTACTTCGCTGCTTAGCTATGAAAGAGAAAACTAGCCATCTGCATTACCAATCAGCCAAAAATCACGAACGCCGAGAAAGACAATATACTATTTTGGTTATCCATTGTTCTTCTCATTCCAGTAAAATCCATCTTTCTCTCTGAGATAGAGCATTTGGTGAGGTTTTAGGTCGGGTACGAGGGATGAGGGTGTTCCCCGTGATTAGTTCATTATTGGGATCTTTGTTTAGACTATAGTGGAGAGAGAAACGTAATTTGTGTCCTGCCTGTTGTAGTTTATAGATGGATCTATCTATAGTTACCTGGGTAGGAGAGGATAGGACAGGTAGATAGGTAGATCGGCAGTAGTAGTAACCGCTCCAACATGGTAATAAGCAGCGTAGGGCTGACCGACCACTAGTTACTTATGTAACTAATACAGGTGATCAACGCGGGATCTCTCCGGAATAAAAAGAAAGAAGAAAAAAGAAGAACCGGCTAATGCAATCAAATCAATCGTCCACCCAACCGGAGTATTGTGTGCACCCAAATGCAAAAACATGGTATGGTATTTCATCCATCAATTGAAAGTCCAACACCGCTAACGCCTCACCGGTAGAATTGAATTGGATAGAAGAGAAGGGAACAGAATGTTTGTCGTGCTCTCGAAGCAGGGGAATAAGGAGATGTGTGGTGGGTTGGAAGTGTCATCCTCAAAATTGGGAATATGTGGGAAGTGATGAAGACAAACAGATATGAAATAAAGAACAGAAGGAATTCATCAATCGCTCACAGGATGCTGTAATGACGGGGACCGGAAGCATGTAATCGTCCCCAACGCCGGGCAATGCGAACCCCATGAATGTATCGTAACTTCGTATGTGACTCGAGATAGCAGTGCAAGAGTAGGATAGGTAGGGTAAAGCAAGTGAGTGGGAAAAGGAGGAAGAAGAGGGGAAATGCTAAGCCGAGATTTAGATAGCAGGGGAGTTGCGGCTCCGGCTGATGCGCTTGCTGCGCCGTGGCTTCTGATCACTAGTAGTCGACTCGAGAGGAGCAGTCTCCGCAGCCTCTACAGCCTCTACAGCCTCTCCACCCTCCACGTTCTGCTGGTCCGACGAAGCAACAGGACTGGTCCGCGAGACCGAGTCGCTGTCTGCCGGCGGGGCCGGCTCAGACGGGGAGTGCTGCACCGTTGCGTCCGGACTGACCCGCAGACGCAGCGAGACCAGGTCATTCTGGTCATCTCGAAACGCTATCCCCACGGTCACATCTGGGAGGATGCGTCGCTTCTGGTCCCGGGTCCGCAGGCGGCGGTTCGCAGGCCGGGGATCTTCCTCGTCGGTATCGTCCGCCGAGCGTTTGCTGCCGGTGCTGTAGGGCGACGAGGACCGCGACGACGGCTGCAGACGCGTTTTCATGATAGCCCTGGGTGCTGGGGCCTCGATGGCGGATCCGCCTTCGCTGATGAGGTTGCCAAAGGCACTGTCAAGGTTACCACGGCACTGCTCGAGCATATCCACGATGACGGCCCGATCGTACTTGCCACCGAGCCCCTCCTGGATTGCAGAGATCTTCCACGGAGTAGCCACATCGACGACCGCGTTGGCCACTGTGGTTGCCTCTTTCTCGGCCTCTTTGCTGATCTTGGGAATACACGGCAAGCCGGTGCGCGGCCCTTTGAGGTGGCGCACCGAGGAATAGTGATGGAAGTCCTTGCACAGGTTAGCCTTTGTGAACTGTCAGAATGGTCAATAGAAACCTACGTGGAAAGCAACGTGGACGACGTCCCGTTCCTCGGACTCCGGGGCATGGACGTCACGGAAGTTCTGCACACCATACTCGGTGTACACGTTGACATCCATCTTGAACGACTGACAAAAGGCCTGTATCTCCTCCGCCCCTCCCCAAACACCAGTTTTCCTAGATTCCGCCACTTTGGTATCAAAGCTTCGCTCCTTATCTTTGGAGGACGGTGGAGCGGGGGAGGCCGAGGCGGACGACCGATGGGACGCGTACTTGGCAGCCGAGGCGGCGGCGCGCCGAGGAGCGCGACGTTCACCCCCGACTGCCGCGAAGAAGTTCATAAAGTATTCTTTATTGGCACCGATATGATCGGCGAGGCGGACACGGATATCCTCGGCATGACCGAAGTCACCGAACACTTGGTCGGAGAGGGCGTAGTAAAGGCAGTTCCCTATGTACGGGTTTAGTCAGAATACAGCTACCACCCCCCGACACGGGGACCCCATTGGCGCGAGAGAAGAGCATTACCATCACCCTCGGTGGGAAGAGCGTAGAGATCCAGCTCTTTGAGACACGACAGCTCGAGACATTCGGGCTCGACGGTCATGGTACGCGTCTTGCGGGTGGGTTTGGACGGACGGGCGGAGCGGTGTTTGTGGTGCTTTTTCTGGAGGGGCGGGAGATCGACGGAGGCATCGTCGGAGGAGGTGGACGAGGAGGACGAGGTAAAGGAGGAGGACGGAGTGGTAGAATTGGTCGAAGATTGAGGCGTATCGACTATGGGGACGATACGCCCACCGTGAGGAATATCGGCCATGATTGTAGCAGCTCTGCCCGACGAAAGACCCTCATTTGGGAGGAAACACGAGAGAGAGGGAGGGAGGGAGAGAGAGAAGAAGAAGAGGAGAAGAAGAAGAAGAAGAGAGCTCCGTCGAGCAGAGATCAAGGGAGGAAAAGCAAGAATGGGTTGGTGAGTTAGACAATAGGTAAGAGTGAGTGAATGAAGACGTAGGCGAGACAGCAATAAGTGAATCTCAATGCGTCCGGGTTGCCGGACGGGTTGTTGGTGGTGGTCGCTACCAGACGGACGATTGGATCGGAATAGAGTGATCAACTATGCATGCGGAATGAACAAACAGTGACAGGTACTCATTCTGATCACTCCCTGACTGTATGAAGAAGTCTCCTTTTCACACCTTCAGATTAAAGATCATCAACTTATAATTTCCTGTTCATCTGTGAAGTCTTTTTTTTTTCTCGGTCGGAGAACTGCGGAGGTCGGTAACTTTGGTATGGTAAGTCTGGTCTGGTACCGTAAGGAACAGCAGGCGGTGAGCATATCATCATGCTATTATTGGATTATGTCGCGACAGGATCTCCACCCGATGACGAAACGCGTTGATGTTGAGAGATGAGCCTGGGAGGGAATGACTTGTCCTGCTGGAGGAGAGATCGGCTGAAGAATCATGCATGATCCCATGACAGGTGATCAATTGGGTAGATATTGTGACCTGTGATGTACATTTTGAATATTGAAGTAGCAAGGAGTATTAAACTGGCAGGAATAGCATCATAGCTTGTTCATTGTATAGTTACTGACTGTACCTAATTGATAGGGCTCAGCTAGGGCACCCTCTGAGTACACGATGCAAGGACAAGTTTAGCTACCAATCAGATGGACATAAAATGATCTGATCGTCGAGTACTCCGTACTTCTTATCAGGACTATCGAGAGATAGGGCATGTAACCAACCTCGGATAAACGGCGACAAAATGGGCTGGACTGATATCGAATTGGGCTAGTCTCTAGACTCATCCCCGCGGGGAGCTGGAGAATCAGGGTTCAATCCAACATACAAGAGACCACTCCTCCACCGCAAACATGGCACGCAACAATATCGTAGTCCTGGGGTAGGAGATCCCGTTTCCGGGGATACATCCCTCGACGAAATTACACTGTTAATACTGAATAGAGCCGGCGTCTCAGGCCTCACCACTGCCTACCTCCTTTCCAAAGATGCCTCCAACAGCATCACCGTGGTCGCAAAACATATGCCCGGGGACTACGACATCGAGTATGCCTCTCCCTGGGCCGGTGCCAACTACATTCCCTACGTGCTTCAGGGGTATGATCTTCTCTTCCATCTGACATCTCCCACCGATTCACACGCTAATCAGCAACAGAGTTGGCCAGAGTAACCCCGTCCATGAGAACCGAGAACGGAATACCTGGCCCGTCTTGAAAGAGCTGGCTGAGAAGCATCCCGACGCGGGCATTCACTTTCAAGGTACGCACACGCTATGAACCCGATGTCCAGCCGAACTATAAGAGCCGAATTTGACACCGATAAGATGCAATTGGCTACAAGCGCAAGTCCGACGAGGGCTCATCAGACGGGCCCTCCGCCGCAGCAATCACGCAGCCCTGGTTCAAGGATGTCGTGCCAGATGTATGCAGCCACACCACCTTTCACTAGAACCCACCGTTCGTTCTATCCTATCTACTGACGCGAGCTCCGAAACCGCTTCTAGTTCCGCGAAGTCCCCCACGACCAACTGCCGCCCGGAATCTCCAGCGGCAGCAGATTCACCTCCGTCTGCATCAACACAGCAATCTACCTTCCCTGGCTGGTAAGCCAATGCCTACGCAACGGGGTAATCTTCAAACGCGGGGTCCTCGCGCACATCGCAGACGCGGCAAACGCACACCACAGCGGGCAGCGCGCGGCGCTAGTAATCAACTGCACCGGCCTCTCCTCCAAGACGCTAGGCGGCGTCACCGACGACAAACTGTACCCCGCCCGAGGCCAGGTCGTGATCGTGCGCAACGAGTCGGGCGCAATGGCGGCCATCTCAGGCGGGACGGAAGACGGGCCCGACGAGCTAAGCTACATGATGACGCGGGCGGCCGGGGGCGGCACCGTGCTGGGCGGGTGCTACCAGAAGGATCGGTGGGAATCGACGCCGGATCCTAACCTTGCGGTGCGGATCATGAAGCGCGCTGTGGCGCTGCGGCCGCAGCTGGTGGGCGAGGGGCAGGGCATTGAGGGACTGGATGTTGTGAGGCATGGGGTTGGGCTGAGGCCTGTTAGGGAGGGGGGTCCGCGGATTGAGGTGGACCGGGTGGATGGGGTCGCTGTTGTGCATAACTATGGGCATGGCGGGTTTGGGTATCAGGCTTCTTTTGGGTGTGCGGAGGAGGCGGTTGCTTTGGTGAGGGGTGTTTTGCGGGAGGCGAAGTTGTAGACCCGCTCTATGACTTCTAGCATTCCTCCTTACATTCCAAAAAGCAAATCCAGTGCCAGACGAATAAACTCAGAGTAGCTAGCGATATTACGTCGAAGACTAGTCGAACAATGACGTTCTAGAAGTCTGCACCGCACTGCTAAGTAGACCCCAACGAGACCTCATCATACCGACGTCACCACCACCATCGTCTCTGATATAACTAACCCCAGATATCTCCGCACAATTTGCCAATCCCATTCAATCGATCACAATTCTATTATCAGAATCGGGATTCGACAAAAAAAAATTCAAGAAGTTACCACTCTCTAAGTATCAAAATGAAATACAAACCCCCCGTCGTCGAAGAAGAAACATCCGACACGGAAACCATGGAGCCTCCCAAGCGGAAGCGCCCCGAGAAGCCAGACGGACAGACCCCCGCGGGTCTGGAGCCTGGTTTCGAGGAGAGTGGACAGGCGGGGCAAGAACAGCGGGAGCCGCCTGCGAAGGTCTCCAAAGCTTCTGGGGCGGGTGGTTCGGAGGGACCCGCCAAAGGAAAGGAGACCGAAGAGGGGAAGAAACCGTCGGACTGGCCGCGCAAAGTCCCTGTTGATGCGGAGGAGGAGCTTGGGGATGAGGAAGACGAGGTGGATGAGGGGGGTGAAGCTGAAGGTGAAGGTGAAGCTTACGGGGAGCCTGGGGAGGACTACGATATCGGGGATGTAGAAGGAGAAGAAGAGGAAGAGGAAGAGGAAGCGGAGAACGACAACGCAGACGAAGTGGAACTCCTCGACGAAGAACAGCCCGGCAACAACGACGCCGACGACGAAGACCTTGAGAACCAACTCGAGCGGGAACTCGGCAGAGACGCCGAGGACGACATGCGCGACGACACCAACGAGGACACTTCCCTCGGCGACCAGCAAGATCAGCCCGACGAAACAACCACCAGCGGGCCCAAGGTGCAGCAGACGGTCGAGCAGTTCGGGCGCACGCCCCTGCACGGCACGGCTATAGCTGAGAAGCCGCTGTCCGCAACGCCGGACACGCTGCTGGCTATGCTGCTAGATGCGATGCTGAAGTCGCGGCCCATCTCGCACGATCTGTCACAGCGGGCTGTCAAAAAGCTGGTGGATGAGGGCTATCATGACATCCAGACGCTGGGGGATAGTAGCTGGGACGAACGGACGGGCGTGTTGCGCGATGGTGGCTATAACCGTTACCGGGAGCAGGGGGCTACTAATTTGGGCGAGGCGGCGCAGTTGATCAGGGACAAGTATGGTAAGTCTACCACTTCTTAAATCTGTTCATTCTCGACTTCTCCGGCTAATTGGTGTAGATGGCGATCTGAACAACCTTCTGGAATCTGCGCATCACGATCGAAGCGAGGTGCGGGACCGCGTCAAGGAGGTCAAAGGACTCGGAGATATGGGCGTCGACCTCTTCTTCAACAATGTGCAGAGCGTCTGGCCCGAGATTGCTCCCTTCCTCGATCAGCGGAGTCTGCAGACGGCTGAACAGGTGGGCATCGGCCGGGACCTGAATAGCATCTTTGAAGAATTGGAGGGAGACGCTATGCAGATGAGCCGTCTGGCGAACGGGCTGTCGACCGTTCGGTTGGAGAAGAGACAGGATGCGCTGATGGGAATGTAATCTGATCTGTATTCAAGGAGTCATGTCTATATATAGCTATCCACAGGATATTTGAATGGGATATCAGTATCTATGATCAGCCCTATCGATAACGTATTAAGGAGTAAAAAACGGGCACATTTCGGTATGGTATGGAAAGATTGGTAGTCAGCATCCTGGCGCAGTGGAATCATGCCGATCCGTATCTCCAGTGACAGTCCCAGTCCCCATGCCCCAAATACCCCGGTCCAACATCCTAGAATCAACAACCCTGACTGTTTTTTTGTTACTATTCTAAACCATTAGCGTAATAAGACTAATATCCCATAACCCGCAAAGAATCCCCAAAGAATCCAGACTCAAGCGGTTTTTAAATAGAAATGAAAGCCACGTGAAAGACGGACTCGGCGGCTGACTCAGCGCTTGGCAGACCCACCGCCGACGACGGCGCAAAACAACAACTGGGTGAGCTGGGGAGCCTTGTTGTCTCCTTGATTTCTCCGTCCGCATCTTTCCCTTCCTGCAATCGTGCTGTATGCTTTCTCGTGAGCCACAGGCGATCCTTTTTTTCCATCTCTGTAAGTGTCTGATTGATCTGGTCGGGTCATTCCTCGGTGGTTACCCTGCGCTTTCTCCGTCACGCGACAGTAGGACCACCGAAAGACAGTTAGGCGACGAGATTCCAGGCTCGGACTGCGTCTGCGGTTGCGTCTGCGGTGATGAGAAGCTGTCATTCGGAATCTGAACTAGACTAACATGTCATCGATATAGAATTGAGAACAGACGTCTTGTCTTACCGTCCCGCCCGCCGGATCGTCTCATTAAGCTGCACCTACCGATTCTATAAATAGACGGATTTCTCAGACACCGCAAACATGGATTTCTCCAACATCTTGTATGTCTATACCGGATGAATTGTTGTGGTTGTGATGGGTGGGTCGCTGACACCGTGTAGTCGGATTGTGAACATCGCCGTGGGCGTGATCATGGTTCTGGGCGGCATCGCCCAGTTCTTCCCGCCGTCCATGGGCTCCATCATTGTCGGTGCCTATGTGATTGTGTTCGGTCTTCGTACGTTCCTCCCGGTCCTCTGCCCGATTCATAGATTAGATACTGACTCGGACCTAGTTGTCGGTGGCCTGGAATTCCTGCCCACCGTCCCGGACTACGTGTACCGTTACGCTTCGTTCCTCTTCTCTTTCCTCGGCCGGGGCGCTTGTGAGTCGCTATCAGTCCCTCACCTCCATACCCCACTAACCGATCGCAGTCTACATCTTCGTCGGATCGATCATGCTGCACGGCCACGTCCTGCGCTACATTGCCGGTTCGCTCGTCGGTTTCGTCGGTGTCGGCTACCTGGCTCTGGAATTCGTCCCCTCGATCGAGCCCCCTTCGAACATGCGCGAGTCCGACCAGGGCTGGGGCGCCGAGCAGGTCTAACCGACCTATTTGAGAATTGAACGATCGATAATGCGGTGACCTCCCTCCCAAGAGACTCAACCGCACAACTTGGTCGTCGGCCCAAAATGAAGAGATGGTGATGGGCATGGTGAAGCGCGGTTTCCTTAACGCTATCGATGTACGACGTACGACAAGTGCGATGATACGATAATTCTCTTTCCTTCATGGCGATGATCACCGGTGATGTTTTGGACTTGGACTCCTGACGTGGCATGATCTTGACTTGGACTAGCATTGTCATCTTCGGATGGGTTTATACCCATATCTATTTTGTACTTTTGATTGCTTGTATCAATAGTAGATAATTGCATCTTCAGATGGTCTTTCGTATGAAGTTAATCAGACTTGAGTGTTTCATGTTCTGGCAGGCTGGAATATAGAAGTAGAATCCTGTGAGCTATACTAGCGATATCTGCGTCAAACAACTGATCTCTGGACACTTCTCATGCCTGCAAGTATGGCGTACGCTGCAACAGAGATCCTTTCTATTTTATTATACTTTCCCATCATATACCACAATCCAGCACCTACACCCTCTCGGAATATCAAGGGAACTATAGATATTTTCCTAAAACGGAAGACACAGTAACGCCCTTCTACCTGTCATAATCCAGCTCATCATAAATCCCACGCTCTTCCCATATGGACGATGGAAAAACTAGATAGAGAAGCTGTCAACAGTAGGGCTGTCTCAGTCTCGGTTCGGGCCGAGTGATGATGACTTTGAGGTCTTAGTCGGGATATACCATATAAGGAAGAGTGACGTATATTATACCGACTTATACTCTCTCTCTCAGAAACCATCAATAGTACTCCTACTCTTCACTCAAAACCCCCACTCAAAGACTCATCGTGATTGAATAATAATAATAAAAAAATGAAACCCAAAATCCTAACCCTAACCGGCGACGTCATGCTCGGCCGCCTCATCGACCAACTCCTCCCACATCCTGTCCCGAACGCGCCCCCCTCAGAACACAGCATCATCCCCCACCTGCGCCGCCAACACGCCCACCTCAAGAACTACACCGCGCTCACCCCCTGGGGCACCGCACTGCCCCTCCTACACGAATCCGACCTAACCCTCATCAACCTCGAAACAGCCGTGACGAACACCTCCACCCCATGGCCGAACAAGGTCTTCAACTACCGCGTGTCGCCGGAGAATATGGTTGCCGTGCTGCACGCAGCGTGCGTCGACTACGCGGGGCTGGCGAATAACCACGCGGCTGATTTCGGGGAGACGGCGTTGGAGGAGTCTGTTTGCGCGGTGAGGGACAGGGCTGGGATTGCGAGTGCTGGGGCGGGGAGGAATCCTGCTGAGCCTGCTGTTTTGAGGTTTCCTCGTTCTTCGAAATCTGCTGCCAGTGGTGGTGGTGGTGGTGGTGGTGGTGGGGAGGAGCTGCAGCAGCAAGGGGAAGGAGGGGAAGGGCTCACGATCCAAGTATACGCTGCGTCAGATCACCCCACCGCGTGGGCGAGCCTACCCACGTTTCATTTTATAGATTACAGCGCGGAGACGCGCGCGCGACTGAAGACACTTCTCACAACCTCCTCTTCTGCACCCGGCAGTGCGAACCCGCCAGACCTCAAGATCTTCTCAGTTCACTGGGGCCCAAACTACACCTGGCAACCAGCAGCCGAAATCCAACACCTAGCACACTTCCTGATCGACGAGTGCGGGGTAGACATTGTACACGGGCATTCGGCACACCATGTGCAGGGCGTGGAGGTGCACAATGGGAAGCCCATCATCTATGGATGTGGGGACTTTGTGGACGATTATGCGGTTGATAGGCGATTTCGGAATGACTTGGGGGGCGTGTGGAGGGTTGTTTTTCGGGGGGATGAGACGAGGGGGCTGGTGATGGATCGGGTGGAGGTGTTTCCGACGCGGTGTGAGCTGTTTCAGGTGAATGTGTTGGACGCTGGGGAAGAGGATCATGAGTGGGTTGTTGAGACTCTTCGGAGGTTAAGTGGGGAGTTGGGAACGAGGGTGCGTTTGGGGGAGAGGGGGCAGGTTGTTGTTGATTTGTAGGTTTGTTTTTTCTTTCTCTGTTTTGGGGGATTTGAAAATGGTATGGGATGAAGGGCTGTATGGTATAGGACATCAAAATGTAGTTGCATCATCGTTAGTTCATTAAACGAACAAAATACTAAACATGGTATCAACATAAGACCCAGCCAGGGCGAGGCAGTCGTATCATAAAACCGACCAACGGGCAAACCAAACCCGCGAAAGAAAGACAGCCCAATAAGAATACTAAGAAAAGAAAGGAAGGTCAAACACCCAGGACCAACCTCCTCTGACTCGAGTCCTCCCGCCCAGACGACTCCTGCATCATGGTAGTAGTAACCTCAATGCCACTCGCGGGGTTCGGACTCGCCTCACCCGGCTTGACATCAACGTCGATAGTGCACATGCCGAATTCGCGGTCCTGCGAGAAGAGCTCCATGCGCGGACGAGAACGAGAGCGGCTGACACCGGTCTTGTTGCGGGTGGTGGTGCTGTTGTAGCGGTTGTAGCTGTGGGTGGAGAGCAGTTTGGGGAAGAAGCGGCTGATGAGGGGTCTGAGGAAGGGAAGACAGGCGCAGATGATGGCGACGTTGCATTCGGCTGCTGTCCAGTAGGCGGCGCCGACGTTGCTTTCTGTTGTGATGTTAGGGTTTGGTTCGGGTGGTGGCTGGAGTGTGGGCAGGCTACTAACTGGATGTATCGGTGGCCCGGGCTACCTCTCGGAGACTCTGGAGACGGAGAATACTGGTGATGACGACGCTGGTATAGAGTCAGCATTGGGTCCGCATTGGGAAGTACAATGGGGTACTGCGTACAGAATGCCAATGGCGAAAATACCCATCAGTCCAATCTTCTGCGTCCGAGGCAGCTGCAACCTCGAAAGGAGCGGCATCGGCAGGATAAACAGCGCCACATCTGTGGCAATATTCATGGACGCGTTGAAAAACCACACGATCTCAAAGTCGAGACACCCACCGGGGATCTCGCGGTCCCAGAACTTGGCCACCGGCACGCAGTTGACGTAGCCGCTCAGTACGGCCCAGGTAGTGTACAGTGCGACGATGCCTAGCACGGTCCAGCAGACTAGCCGAAATCGCTTTTCGGGAAAGATGCGTAGGTATTGGAAGAGGATGGAGAATTTGGTGCAGCCCAGACTGGCGTTGTACAAAGGGATAGAAGCCCAGAGGCTCTATTCGGAGGTTAGTACAGTCCTGATGAGCGAATCGAGGAATGTGCAAGACAGACCTTCAGTTGGAGCTTCAATTGTCGCGGGGACAGGGTTTTGTCGGGTTGTCCCAGGCCATAATGTACTTCTATTCAATTGTTAAAGAGATCCAGGCCTGCTGGCAATACAAGGAGACGGACCAGCGCAAACGAGACCAAAGTAGCAAATGGCCAGAGCTAAGGACAAAATGATGGTATAATCTTCTCGACCCATCAACTTCATCAATCCAAGCCGGGCATACATGCGCATGCCGACGACAACGACTGAAAGTGCCGTCAGCACGCCTGCTACCACCACTGCTCGATGCCCATGGGCCCCATCGTCTGTTCCCCGTGGAATGAACGTGTGTAGTATTTGTCCATCCATGATCTCCGCTAAAAGAGTGAATTCGGGTCAAAAGTCGCGTCAAATGAGTGTAGTTCGGCTTCGACTCGGGTGGAAATGCGGAGGGAGCGCTCAGTCTCGTCGTCGGTGCACTCCTAAGTCTTCAGGATCATGGCCAAGGGGGGCGAAATGCTGTGCATGGAGGTGCGCAAAGTCAAGCAAGCAAGGAACGAATTCATCATCATTTCTACGCAGGCCGAAGTTAGGACAGCCACTGTTATTTATTGGGGTCGTCCCCGCCGAAAACCTTGATAGTAAATCAATAGCGTACCAAATCAATTCAAACAGCTGGGGTAAAACCCACACATGGGCTATACACTCGACTACCACTACCGCAATGAGTTCATGATGTACTCGGCGCAGGACAGGCCGAACATCTCCACAGGTGTCTTGATAGCCGGGAGCCCATCCATGGAACGCCACTGCCGGTCTTTGATACTTCGAGTATAGCTTGGAGAATTGGCGCCGCCAGCGGGTGGGCTTCAACTGCATGAAAGCTGCTGATTCGATTGCGCAGCTCCGCCCACTAGCCAGCGCCATACCATTGCGGGTTTACAAACTCAGAGCCTCGTCTCTTCTGGATGACTATCCTCTTCTCGTGGGGTCCTCGTAGAGAAGCTCGCGTAAGGGATAAAACGTGGCGAGCTTGCCACGTTCTGCGGACCTGACCAGTCACTCGCCCCTAGAACCATCCCCTGTCTATACCGGAGATCTCGGAGAATTGTAGTCTGGCTAAGCAGAGATGAAACCTTATTGAAGACTCGTTGTGGATCGAGTGCGCCCATTGCTGCTCGATCGCCCGAGTGGGCCTACCCTCTCGGCTGAAAAGCTGGCACCGAGGCAGTTCATCAGCATACTTACTGTGCAAATTTACGCCAAAAGCATTGTTGTTCTCGCATACTACCGTCCAGGGGTTCAATCTCCCATGCCGCATATTGTAACCGCAAAGACAGACACTCTCCTTATTGCTGAGCCCTTCCTGACCTCGAACCCGGCATGCCGGTTCTTTCTCAGTGCGGTGGGGTCGGTTCGCCAAAGAGATCTCCATTCTGCGGCGCTAGTCCGCATCAGAGGGATTATTGACGGGCTAATTGCCATTATTTGCTGTGGGACCCTATTTTTTGTGAGATTGGGAAAGCCAAATGCAACGCGACGGGAGATAATTGATTCAATTTCGGGGTTGTTAACATGTCACCGAAATCTTCAACTAGGGGACTGTCCGGCAAGGCCGAGCGTTGATATCTTGGGACTCCCGCATAGCCGCTCGGATTTGTTTGGGTCTTGCGCGATTCATGCATTACCAGAGTTCAAGAACCATTAACCATTCATTCATCTGCCAAGTGCCAACTCAATGGTTATTATTACGTTTCGTTTGCTGGTCTTCGACCATTTGACCTGACCGAGGTTTCGTTCAGCCACAATTATAAGGTACTAAGATCTCAGGATCATTAAAAGTTTGCCAGGGTCTCCTGAGTTCTTGGCATCTCGGCACATGGAAATAATGATGTGCACGAGAGATCAGCCTTTGGAGCTAGTTCAAATCTGTATACTGTTGAAGCTGGGATGGGTTAATGCAACATGGCAGAATTTTCCACTTGACCCGTACAAAGAAGTGCCCACTTCCAGCACGTGTCGATCTCCGCGAGACACGTGGAGTGGCTGAGAGCTCCTGGAATTTTCGATTCGTCATGTTCCGTGTTGGACGTGTCTAGCCTCTGGGCATTTATTCTACGGCGGTAGACGGTAGACGGTAGTCAGGACAAAGAAATTGGTTCAGCGGAGTGGAAGGAAGCAGCGAATGGAAGAAGGGTAGGTTGTCATCAGTGTTGAAGCTCAATTCAGCTCACCCGGGAAACGAGGCTCAACGTCGAAAGATCTTATTTCAGTCACGTTAGTCCGGTAACAGATTAAACCCCGACTCTCTCCAAATATTCCCTAATTTGGATGGAGGAGCTCCCATGCGGCAGAGACCTACCAACGACAATGGACTATGGGGCAAAACGTGGCTATTCCACAGGCAGGCGGAAATCCACCACCCCGACGGATCGGCGGCCAGCGCCCCATGCACTACTGAATTGGGGAAATGGCTGTTCACTTCGTTATTAGCTCAATTCGTCCGTCATCTCTGGTGAGTGGAGGGAGAAATGATGATTAGCAGGTCGGGGATACTGATAGACAGGATGACTGGGTTGCTATCTATGCTAAATGCCAACAGGGTGAGGAGTGATAATTCATAGATTGAGATTCGAACAGAAGAACAGAGACAAATTGAAGCTACTGGACATCTCGCATTCTACCTAATAATACAGGTAGTTATTCACACATTCAGATGAGAGACAACTTGGGTCCAATTACATGCACCTCTTGGGTTCGGATAAGAAGCTGAAGGAAGATACTCCTATACTCATGTTTGGCTTGACATGTAACAAGGTCTATAAGTCTGGTCAGCCCAAAACCGAATCTTTGTAATTAAGGGTCCACATAGGATATTTCCTTACAAAAGCATTATGCATCACTGATTGTAATTTTGATATATTTCAGTGTGAGAAGCAGCAAACATAAGTGGAGAGAGTATTCATTCATCTGATTTTACTAGTCAATGGCGGTGATCCGCTCAATACACTGCACTACTCGTGTGCAATCAAGTTAACTTAGGGTACTATACTCTTTAAAGAAACTCTATTGTGACTGACATGGTGATTGTTTTATAACTTGGGGCTCATTAAACCCTTGGCCCATTACTACAGGTCAAGTCAATATATGTCATTACAACCTCCCCACATTTAAGTTATTTAGGATCTATCAGCCCTATACTTTGTTTCCCATCAATTGAAGTCAATCTATACGGCTATATTAGTCGGGTTGAAAATGATGGTAACTGATTGAAGATGCATCTACAATCTACCACCATGATTCCATTATACATGTTTAATCGTTCCTACCATGATAAGGACCAAAGATACCAAAGAGTAAAAGGTAATAAGTCCATCCTTATCATCGGACGGAAGTCCGATCGGCCAAATATTCCACCGGACGTTTCGCCGAATCACGAAATCCGTATCCCCGCAGCCGGTTCGCCTACACCTATGATATAATCCCGAGGCCCTTTATTAACCCCTCCAACTCTCCCCGATCTTGTTGTCCCCTCATTTCCGGACTTCCTACATTAATCATACATGAAGTATCTCCAGGCGTATCGCAGCTCAATTGGTTTCCTGCGACACATCACCTCTCCCGCTGTCCATTCCGGCTCCTTCCCCGCACTCCGAAACAACCCCTTCGTTTCCGCGGCCCAACCCAAGTTCACCGCACGCACAATGGCAACCGCTATGGCAAAGCGCCTTGAAGGCAAGACGATCGTCGTGACGGGTGCATCGTCCGGAATTGGCCGTAGCACGGCCAAGGAGTTTGCTCGCACCGCGCCCAAGAACCTGAAGCTCATTGTGACGGCGCGCCGTCTCGAGTCGCTGCAGCAGCTGGCGCAGGAAATCAAGGAGGAGGTCGGCGACGGCGTCCAGACCTTGCCTGTGAAGCTGGATGTGAGCAATACTGAGGAGGTCAAGAATTTTGTGTCGTCCTTGCCGGCTGAATTCCAGGACATCGATGTCTTGGTCAATAATGCGTACGTCGCCATACTTTCCAATCTGTCGCCGTCTTCGTGGATCGTCGTAGATACTAATCTCTATTTAGTGGCCTCGTCAAGGGTGTCGCCAAGTCTCCGGAGATCGCTCAGGAGGATATCGACATCATGTTCCAGACTAACGTCAACGGGCTGATCGGGATGACCCAGGCGGTTCTCCCCATCTTCAAGAAGAGAGAGGACGGTGGCCGTGGGGATATCATCAACATTGGAAGCATTGCGGGCCGCGAGGCGTATGCCGGCGGTAGCATCTACTGTGCTACGAAGGCTGCTGTCAAATTCTACACCGAAGCTCTGCGAAAGGAGCTGATTGCGTCGAGAATTCGCATCATGGAGGTCGACCCGGGGCAAGTGGAGACCGTAAGTCATTATTAATCATATCTGCTTTGTCTATCATACTTGATTTGTTATTAACGCTGGTGATAGGAGTTCTCCGTTGTGCGGTTCTACGGCGACAAGGCCAAGGCGGATGCCGTTTACTCGTAAGTCTCCTGGCACGTCACACATAGATCAAGGCTAACACTCTCACAGAGGCTGCGAGCCGCTCACGCCAGATGATATCGCCGAGGTCGTTGTTTTTGCCGCTGGTCGGCGCGAGAACGTCGTGATGGCGGATACTCTGATCTTCCCCAGCCACCAGGTAAGCCATTGCATCCGATTGGACCATGTATCCTATGTGTAACTCCGAATTTCTAATGAACGTTTTCCAGGCATCGCCGGGCCAATTGCACAAGAAGAACTAAACCAGTTTATGTGGTAGATGGCTCAAATATCGCAAAGGAGTAGATGCAACATGAATAGACTACGCTGTATAGTGCAAAATAAACTTTTCAAACGTTACATTGAGTAACGTTCGATCTCCACAATCCCGTCCCTCATTCTTTGTATATCAATTCAATCCGAAACAGTCCATTTTGGGGGATACGCAGCATGTGATTCTATCATATCAAAACCTGGAATGTTCGCGACTGATCGCCCCTTGGTTCCTATATTGTATATTCATTTTCATATTTGCGCCATGGCATTCCAAATATTTACGCCATGGCTGAAGCCATTGGTGATACCTGGTACAAACCTTTTGCCTGACCTATAACTAATTCTACCCGGCCTTGTCCTATACAAATTAAACCCATGTTTGTGTAGCAGTCCATCAATGAATTCCGTGTTTGGGACAGAATCTCCCGAACTACAGTTTCTCTCAAATATCCAATGCGGCTGTATGCTTGTTATTACGTACCCACAGTCACTCATTTAGATAGCCCCATCAAGAAACAGTCTGTAGGATTGAAAACTGCCTGATTTGACGTGGCGGTTTACATCTAGACTCTGTCAAACAAAGATACGGACAATCCTAACCCACAAAGTATCACACATGAGACACCGATTCCAAAACCCCAGATATATCCACCCCCAAAAGCCGGATCCCCAGATCCATCTGCATGACCAGCATCACCACTACAGCTCTCAGATCAACATATCAGACCTGTTCACCCCATCTATATGATCTATCTCTACCGTACCGTACCTATCAAGCTCGAATCTCGACACCGTGTCGTGTCCACACCTATCATAACTCTATCTACTTCATAAAAAGCAAAAAAAAAAAAGAAGAAAAAAAGCAAGGAAGATGGAAGAAAGCACGGTCACACAATTTCAGCCACAGTGGTCCTTGACTGCACCGCACAGACACTCCAACCCTCCCCACAACAGACAGATAGACAGACAGATAGTAAAATACGTCTGATTAACGTCCTCCGGTGCATACGGATCTGAATTAACCTTTTTACCAGTCATGTTGCAGATAGGGGATTGCTTCCCGGTAGTTACGCCGTACATACTCCGCATATGTTGACGAGTTGTATCTGTCTGTTTTGACTGATGTCATTGCGAATGTATCAGCTAGGCTGGAAATATTGCTATAGACGAGGAAGATATATATATCCGGTAACTACACAGTTACATATTGCCAGTGTACTCTGTACTTACCGGGTAGATAGGATAATAGCCGTTAGACAGCCAGCTGTATAGGTAAGACAGTGTACAGACAAGTAAATGCATAAATGCAACCAGGAAACCAGCCATAAGGCGAGCAGGGCAATATACATCTGCAGGTATGTGTATTGCGTGTATGGATGTGATGTATTCCCTAGTAAATACCAATACGACACGTATTCCGTACGAACCCCACAGCACAATAGCCACGCACGATTGATGATGCCAAGTATCGGATACTTTGAGGGGCTTTCCCAGAATGAGAATGATCGTCTTCCGGCCGAGGGTGATTTTCCGTTGTTCTATTCGCTATGCCGGGCACCTAGGATGGTAGTTGATACTTGGGCGAAGGGTGTGTCAGTTTGTGTAGTAGTGGTGGTATTAGTAGGGTCTCTAGTGGTGATGGATAGCATTGGTAATCCAACGTCAATTACTCCCTTGTCGATGTCGGGTCAGTCAGGTAGGGCCTACATAGTATGTTCAAAGTGAAAATGGATTCTCGAGATCAGCATGCTCATCTTATTAATCCGAGGTTGGGCAGGCAGTCAGCAGGTTACTAGGTAGCTTGTCTACCAGAGGAGACAGCAGACTGTTTGTCTTTTTCATGAATCATTATATTCAATTGTTTCTTCGAGAATTATATCACAATTTGGTGGAAACTAAAGATACTGACATCCCCTAGTCCATACAATGACGCAACTCAAAAACCACAAGACACATTATATACGGGGTAACCACTCCGTGTCCTCCGTACTCCGTACTCCATACTTCGTACTAGCACCGCACATCACATCGTACTCGGCATGTTGAAATGTCACATCGCATATGATCAGACCACAGATCCCCTATCATCCGTGGCAAGTGGAGACGTGGGGAAAGACGTCGAGTCTCCTCCGTACTATTAGCTGATCCATTTCTGGGCATGTCATAAGCCGAAGGGGAAGACATCGATAATGACGGCAAGGTGAAACCCCCGACAATATAGAACGAGAATGATGTCAGTGGGACAAAGCTGTCATGATGAAAAGCTGCAGCGCCCTACATTAAGGCTGACTGGCAAGAGCTTCTGGAAGCGGTGGTGGTCGTGTCCAGCGCCAATCAGTTGGGGGGATTTATATGTGGGTTGCTGCGAATGGTGGCGTATTGTGCAGGTCGATTTACTTGTGAGTCCAATAGTATCAATCAATTTATTTTTCTTTTGTTCTTTTTTTTTGTTGTTATTCCCTCCATACCCTACAAAAAACGGAGCAATATAAATTAATCTATCACCTCGAGAACTATACCGGGTACGGCCGTCGACCATGGACAGGAGTTCCCCCGACGCTTGCGTATGCGATTAATTGACCGTCTGCTAGGTTGCAGAACCTGATTGGTGAGTTCTGAATTGCTCGGACTCCGATTTCTTCCCTGGCGCACGAGCCACATGGACGGCTGGAATACATTTTATAAAAATCATAAACCATGGCATATCATGAGAGAAACTATACCAGTAGATGGAGGAGTGCAATATTTACTATTCTTAGATTTGACATAATACCAACCACCCCGTTATTATTAGAAGTATGCCCACGGTGATTATGATGCTCAGCAAAGTGGACAGGATGAACCAACGTTCAGGGGTGGGGCGTCAGAAAGACGGACCCCTATGGATGGATTGGGCGTGGACTGGCCCTAGTCTCGGAGAAGAAGTTGACCAACCCGCTCAAATCGCGCCCAAGAAACTAGACGCCCTGGTTCAGAATAGTGGGCAAATCATCCGATCCTGGTTGCTTACCTCCACCGGAGCCGTGCCTCAAGAGGGGGCAGAAGACTGGAGTACCGTGGTCTTTCCCCCTGTTAGACTCGCTCTGGCTTTACCCAAGTGGGTGTGAATGTTACTCTCAATCGCATTGATTCGTTCTATCGGACAAGGACGACCGAAGAATCACGGAAACCCTAAGACGGTGGATAGACAGTGTGGGGTTGGTTTAATGGTTAATGCCACACACCAGTTCAATTGGAGACCAGCCACACCCCTTTCTGAATATTACATTGAAGGTGAGGATAGAGGAGAATATTTGCTGTACCTGTACGAGGTACTCCGTAAGTATTCCATAGTCTGCGGTGATGATGAATTGCCGCATCCGGTATAGTGTTCTTAAACAGGGAAAGCGTATCTGACGCGCATCGTAGTGTACCTGTACCGTCTATAAAGTTGGCTTCTCAAAGCTAAGTATACCTGAATAACTGACAAAACAGGGTGGTAACAGCAATTAAAAAACTAATAAAGACAATGTGAAAACAATTGTGATTTATAAACCACTATTCATGACCAACTCTGCTTACCAACTCAGCAGAGTTGGTCTATGATGCCCTTTTAACCGAGCGGTATAGTGGCCGCGCAGGAGTCCTATATCTGACAATAATAAATTTTGTAGTAGAGACACCATCTGTGTGCTGCTAGTTTGTGCTGTAATTTTGAAGGTGCCATTTCTGACGCAACTCATAAAGATTCGTTGCAAATGGATCAACCGGTCCCTTGTATGATATCGCCCTCCATAGCTCCTACTGCTTAACGGCCAACGAACTTCTCAAACCAAGACGAATCTCATCTGTCGGAGTGGTAGCTCGTGTGATAGGACTTATTGAGCAGCCAGAAATGGTAGGCAGGTTCGCCCCGGGTGCACGAGGAATCTCCATCGATAGGCTTCGGAACGCAGAGCATGGCATACGCTGAGTCCCAAGGATGGCAGGGTTTTTATCCTCAAGTCTCCAAACTTCGTATGTCGTTGTCGTAGTTGTTGAGCGAGATCGTTAGGACGGTCGTCGCGGTAGCATTTGGAGTCTCTAGCTAACCTCGAGCGTCAATAGCGAATTGCGACTCGAATACCCAGACCCCGACCTCAACAGCAGTGATAGTGACGGACAGTCACGATGGAGTCTTGATATCCGACGTATTCCAGGAAGTCGTACTGTCAGACCACCAAAGATACGGCATGATTCATTCTAGACCCGGGCGCAGGAGGAATGTAGATGGTCACACCTGAGAAAGTAACCTGTAGGCTGGACGGATGCATATGGTAAGACCATCATGGTGAGTATCTGAAAGGAAGGTGCGATGGACATCATAGATTGAATGTAGTATACCACACCAGCCACTCTAATTAGATATAAGATCAGTGATGAGATTGAAGGAAACCTTGGGAAAAGGTGAGTTATGGCAAGAGAGATGAGGACATCCTGAATAATAATCAACCATCTCACTTAATGACAGTGAATGACGCGGGCATGACAGCCATGGCTAGAATTTGTTTAGGAATCAGTTTTCAAATGTATAGCTAGATCGATTTGATTATTATTGATTGAGAATTTCAAGTGAAATACATTGAATTACATGAAGTCATGCCTGATTTTCACTGCATGTAATTTAAATTGATTCTTCTGGAGAGACTCCTGGGGTAACTATCTGCATCCCGATCAATACAATGATTACCGTTCTGGTAATTGGTGGTTTCATTGTTTTAATGGACGAACCCCCTGATCCCACCCCGTCCTGCTGCTTTAAGCTTGGCCTAGTCCTCCAATTGGACCCGCCGGTTGCTGTGGACTCTTGCTTGCTCTTTAGGCGCTCCTCTTTCTGCGCAAAACTCCTGACTCTTGTCCCTGCTCCCGATTTTTGTACGGTTGTTTGCTGCTACGACGACGACTACTTACCTACCTAACTATCCTTTGCGACGCTTTCTCCGACTGCTGCGTGCCATTTCGACCCGCTGTCACGGCTCTCCTTGGGATAGCTTCCACCTCCCGTTTCCATCGCTCCCCCTTCTTTTCCTCCCACGCATATTTTGCGCTCGATCCGCCGTGATGGCCTCAAAGGTAAGCCTCGGAACTTCAGCCACCACTTGTCCTTGCTCTTCCACATTCCCCCTCTCTTCCCCCCTTCCCCTCTGTTTTTTGGCTCTCGTATCCGATCGCTGGCGGTCTTTGTCTGTCGCACGAGTCGCTCGCCCCTCCCCCTTCCAACGTCCCAAAGAACCGAAGAAGCGGACACCAGTCACTCCACTCTCAGTGATCAATTCCATCCAGAAGCTAATGCGTCTTTTTTCCCGATCGAACAGTTCCTCCGAGAATACAAGTTGGTGGTTGTCGGTGGTGGTGGTGTCGGAAAGTCGTGCTTGACGATTCAATTGATCCAGAGCCACTTCGTCGACGAATATGACCCGACGATTGAAGGTGAGCGCTGCACCCAGCTTTGACCGTCCCGACCACGTCGCTCATGATATCGACACAGATTCCTACCGCAAGCAGTGCGTCGTCGACGATGAAGTTGCCTTGCTCGACGTCTTGGATACCGCTGGACAGGAGGAATACTCGGCGATGCGTGAACAGTACATGCGGACCGGCGAGGGCTTCCTGCTCATCTACTCGATCACTTCGCGACAATCATTCGAAGAAATCATGACCTTCCAGCAGCAGATTCTGCGAGTGAAGGACAAGGATTATTTCCCCATCATCGTTGTTGCGAACAAGTGTGATTTGGAGAAGGAACGTGTCGTGACGGAGCAAGGTTAGCCTCCCTTTTTTTTTTCCCTCTTCATTGTTTCTCTTTTCCTTTTGCGCTATTTTTCTTTTTCTTGACAACACTTGTTTCATTTTATCTGCTTTATCTTAATTACTCAATATCAAGACGGTCGCTGACAATGCATACAGAGGGTGAAGCACTGGCCCGCCAGTTCGGCTGCAAGTTCATTGAAACCTCCGCCAAGTCTCGCATCAACGTCGAAAACGCCTTCTACGAGCTCGTTCGGGAGATCCGCCGCTACAACAAGGAAATGTCGTCGTACCCGTCCGGGTCGGGCGCGTTCGGATCCCGCGCGCCGGAGGGCAAGATGGACATGAGCGAGCCCGGCGACAACGCGGGCTGCTGCGGAAAGTGCATCGTGATGTAATGAAGTGGACTGAGCATCGAAACTCGAAATTGCCAGGAAATACAAATGCGCCCCTCAACGAGACGCGAACTGGAAGCGAAAAACACACCCCCTGCGATTATACACATTAAAGAAAGAGAAATTGATGACGCGACAATGTCACTTCCTCTCCTCCCCGCCCCCCCGAAGAATTGAGAGCGCGCGTGTGTGACTACTGATGGAATGGTCGGGTTTGGGATTGGATTGTGACACATTATACCATACGAAGGCTCGCTCGCTGTCAGATGGAGTCTGCTCACCCTAATGCTATCACCGTCTCCATGAATGTTCGATTCCCCCTTTGTTCCTGCTTTTTTTTTTATCATTTATTTTATCTATTTTATACTTTTTTTTTTGGATGGAAGATTTTCCCTGATGATCATCACTGTTGTATTTGACAGAATAGGCAGAAACAAGGAAGGTTACAGCCTGTTGATAGAATATGTGTAATCTATAGGTATTGCCTATGCATACATCTACCGAAAGTTGGATGAAAGTCTCCCCTTCTCTCCCAATACCAAAAGTAGGCAGTGACCACAGACCTAATAATGACAAGAAGAGTACTCCGTAAGAAACCCTTACTACGAAGCAGCAAGGGACAGGCCCAGCCAAAGACAACTGCACGTTTGTCTTGTAGGTACATATCCGTACATACTTTCTACATGTACGAAATTAGTCTATACCACATCGGCCTCCACCAAATTTGAGACGGAAACAGATGTACATGGGATATATTAGGTACCCACTCGAGTTATATTATATCAGGTACGTAGGTATATCGTATGATGCCTATTACGAACCAGCTCGTCTTAACTAACAGCGAATCACTGGTTTATCCACGGCAACCAACTAAATATCTGTCACTGCACTTGCATCTGGTCTCGCAGATGACAATAACAACCATTATCTAATTTACCCTGCATATGTACGTGCTCGATATGCCAGACCGAGCTTTCCATCGAAGGGTCCAAGGACGATTGAGATTGGTTCTTGGTTTTATTTGCATACTTACATGCATACATACATACTGTAATATCCCCTCGCACTTACTTGCTACCCACACTACTCTGACTCTACCTCACCTAGTTAGGTAGATGGGTGGATGTGTAGATAGATAGATAGATAGATATATGTATATTGCAAAGTCAAGTCCCCCATAATTCAGTTCAAATCCACCTACTTACCTACCTCTACCACCAGCAGGGGGTGGAAAGGAGGAGGGCTTCTCAGCAAGGAGGAAGTGCGTGCTGCTGCAGATGGATATGAATACGATACATTTTGAGCGTAATTAGTCCCTCACTCTCTTTGTCATTTATTTCTGCTGTATTATTTTCTTTTCTTCTCGTCTTCTTGTCTTGGGTTTTGGATTCTAGAGTGGGGGAAGGTGGTGGTGGTGGTGTTGGTTGGTTGGTTGGTTGCTGTGGTATGATTTGGTCTGCTTGTTGGGTGGTTCTTTTTGTTCCCTTTCCCCTCTTTTTGCATGGGTTTCTTTTGCTCACTTTATATATTTATGGTGTCTTGTTGTTTTGGTGTGTGTGGGTGAATGTGGAGTAGTGTTGCTGGTATATATATATATAACGGGTGAATGATTATTGGATCAGCTAGACAAAAGTGGTTGGTAAGTCAGTTTGCCTGAATAATTGAGATCGTCTAGACAGATCATGAATTGTATATACATGCATTCAGGTGTAAGGTTAGATGCTCGTCTATGTACGTGCAATGGACAAAATCAAGCAGACAGAAAATACCACAACAAGAAAAAACAAACCAAACCAGCTATAAGCCAGATTGCGTTCTATGAGTGTAAGTCATAATCATCCAGTAGCAAATCAACATCACTCTGCATCCGAAGCCGCATCCAGCTCATCCTCCTGCAAGACCTTCGTCCCCTTCACATTGTGCTCCACCTCAGCAACCAACCCATCCATAAACTCCTTATCGGTACCCACCAGCGTAACCGTATTGCGCTTCTTCTCCCACCGGGGATAAGACCCGACCTTGACGCCGCGCGCCTCAACCCGCGCCGCCAACTCCGTCAGATAAGGCGCGACCTCGCTCTCCGGGAGCGGCGTGCTAAACAGGTACCGGTAGATGCCGGTGCCTTCCGGGTTCGACAGCCGCGGCAGCAGCGACGGCTTGAGGTTGTCGAGGAGGCGCTCGAAGAGACGCGGGACGCCCGGGAGGATGTACACGTTGCCGTTGACGACGGCGATGGGCACCCACATGTCGTCTGCGACGAAGACGGCTTGGGCGGCGAGCGGCACGGCTGGGTCGTGCGGGAGTTCGACCATGCGCAGCTTGGCGGTTAGCATTGGGGATGGCGTGTCCCAGTCGAATTGGGGTTGCATGGGGTGCGGGCGGGAGAGTTTCTTCATGCGCGCGAAGGCTTCTTGGTGGAGTTGGAGCTTGAGGCCGAAGGCTTTGGCGATGGATTCGTAGGTGATGTCGTCGTGGCTGTGGAGGTATCTTAGTTAGTGTCCCATCTGTCTCTTTGTTTATTGTTGTAGTGTTCAATGGAAGGGCAAGATAAAGGGACGAACGTTGGCCCAATGCCGCCGCTGGTGACGACAAAATCGTAGTTATTGCTCATGCGGCGAACGGCTTCGCTGATTTCCCCTTCATCGTCGGCGATGACCTCGATGCGTTTCAGCTGGATCCCTAGCGAGAAGCAGAATTTGGCGAAGTACGCCGAGTTTGTGTCGATTGTCTGTGTCGATGGTTAGCATCTGTCTTGGGCGGCAGGAAGATCCCTAGGATGATAATCCAGATTGGGAGACAGTGCTCACCTTCCCACCGAGTACTTCATCGCCAATGATCAAACATGCTGCAGTGTGGATGGTCTTTTGGCCGTTGGTGAGGGCGGATGATGTCATTTTCGGGGAGAGCTCGCGGGACAGGGGCAGAGAGGATGTTGACGATGGAAAAGCTGGGGAGGTCGATATCTGGGATAAAGACGGACGAGAAAGATGGCGAGAGAGTTGACCGAGCCGAGCGAACATGCCTCTAAGCAGAAGGAAGGGGAAGATCAACTGGAAGCTAAGAAAAGCGATTTGTTTATCAACTACTGAAGAAAGACAAGAGGGGGAAAGATGAGACAAGCCAGAAGGGCGGAGAAGAACGCCAACGGGTGGGGAATCAATTATCCAGCTGTTAACAGTCTCCCCATCCCACCTTTTCTCTCTCCCTCAAACGCCATCTTCTGTCTTGACTCGACCCCACTTCCAACGCAGAGGTAGCTCTTTTTATCAACCTTGATTGGTTTCATTTATATTGACTTGTTGCACAGTATACCCGCCCGATAATAGATACTGCGATCAGTCCACACAGCGCCATGGTGAGCGGACATGCCCCGCATCGCATGCGGAAGACGGGGGTTTCTGCTTTGCTAACAACCAACGCTCCCACCATACAGTCCGAGTCGCGATTATACTCCTTCTCTCCGGAGACCAAAGAAAAGCTTCGCAAGTTCCGCTTGGGGACCTCGCGAGCCAAGGACGCGCAAGCTCTCATCTGTACGCCCCATCCGTCTCTTTGATTCCAGCCCGAGTACCGTGTCGCGTGTGAATGTCCATCCAATGGCGTGCAGCAAGATAATCCAAGAGTTGACGACGATCCGATAGACATCATCGACTCCAAGAACCATGAGATCCGCCCGGAAGATGAACAAGTCTACAGCAAGATGGAGGACTTGGCGGATGAACTGCCCGAAACCTCGCCGCGATTCATCCTGTTGAGCTACCCGTTGACTTTGGTGCGTTTCCTCCACATTCTCTGTCTATGTCCCCTTTATCCAAACCATTGTCGTTCGTCATTTGCTCATTTCTCGGTGACTAGGGATCCGGCCGCTTGACTGTCCCGTATGTCCTCCTCTACTGGCTCCCCGAGAACTGCAACCCCACCTCGCGCATGACGTATGCGGGCGCGGTCGAACTGATGCGCTCCACGGCGGAGGTCAACCGCGTGATCGAGGTCCACGAGGAGGACGATATCACTTCGATAGAGTCGAAGTTGCAAAGTGCGGATTGAGAGTCGTATAATTAATGGATGCGTTTTATAAGGGGCGGCGTTGTGTATTTGACCGGTTTTATGACGGCGGACCGCAGAATCGATAGAAACATTGCAACCTGTTTTCTGTATAGGCACCGCCCACGTCGGTTAGGACATCTGTCAGGCTACCCAGCTTTGACTTCCCTATCTTAGTCTAGAGACATCTTGGTGCTCAGGGGTACTTGACTTATCGATAGGGAGTGAGCTTCCTACCCAGAGATCATGGATGGAACGACGCATAAACCTCACCAAGGAGAACGGGGCACCACGTTAGAAAAAAGGAATAGAGGTTGATCAGGTCCCACGAAGACTCCGCAAGGCTTTCTTTCCTCCCCGTCCTGCATCCAGTCCTCCATTCAAATCCCAAAAGGGAAGAGGGGCAGCGCAGCAAGCTTTCCACTCTCCACCCCAAACCAATCAAAGACAGCAACGGCATCATGCTATTGATCCTGCTTCATGTATCCGTAGCATCTGCCATTCCCTCCCCGGAACCGTTATACGGCTCCGTGTGCTCCCCCACCCAGTGGAGCGAAACGATGTGGCTCGGGTTCCCGGTTAGGTAGGAGACTTCCTTCAACTTGCCTGACACTCAGCGGACAGCCATCACTTCATTGGAGGGAACCGCTTCCGATGCGATCCACAGAGACCCGCAGATCGGTGAGTTCATGCCCACGGAAATTGGAAACGAGCTAGCCGGGCTAAAAGTAAATACAATTTATTAGAGTGGTATGGTGTAAATACAGAGTACTGTGAACAACAATGAATCATGCAGTAGCACTGTCCGTTACTGACATCGCACCACTGCAGGAGTAGGAGGAGAGGACTGAGCAGCGGCTAATCTTACCATTCATTGGGATGCTCGCAGGCCCCGTAATCCTGCCGTCGATTCGAACTCAATCCAATGAGCTGTACGGGACTCCGGCACGGACCAAATCGTAGATAGGTGTTTGGGGGGCTTGGTCTGAGACTGACTTGAGACTTTAAGACTCCTCGGTCGGATCTCTTCCATCGGTAAACTGATTTTTATCAGTATTACCGTAGCCACTTCAGAATATACTCCGGAGTATGATCCGAAAATATCATCGTAGATACCACCACAGCCATACTTCGTACCACCCAAACCCTCTCATTCAATCCTCACCCCCCTCATAGTCTGTGGTCCCCAGAACGTCGACACGCATGGTACGATCCAGGATTATCGAAAAAACGCCTCAATCCGCGGAACAACCACCGTTGCAACCCGGTAGGCAGATTTCCTCCGATGAAGAAGGAGGGGGCTTGCACTAACCCGGGCGTCGTCGCACAGCCGGGTTTCCCCCCCTCTCCCTAACTAACTAGCCCTCCTGACGAACCACACACCGGGGCTTCGACTGGGGTGTTCAGTAGACAATTGATTGCTACTTCCCACTCCGGTAGCAGACTTGAGTTTAAGTAAAGTTTTCATTTCGCTAATCGCACCCACCATCTGTGAGCGGCCCGTTCGGTTCTGCATGGAACGATTCCCCCGTTCTTTAGCCGATGATGATTATGACGATGGCTTGGCTTTGACCTCTTGTGTGTGTGTGCTGCGCATTATGTATTGCGTAAAGATGAACACTGCCTTGGCTTAGCAAATGGTGTGTGTTTCGTTTGGGGAATGGGCGCGTCCGCTGCGCATGGGTCTCCCGCTGTCACGACTCAAGGAGAGACGATCGGGGATGGGATGGTTTCATCGTGCTGCGGTGGTGGTGGGCTCTGATGGGGATTATTGCATGGGTAGTGTGGTGTGGTGTGGTGGAGGGGGAGCAGGTAGATATCTATAGGATGTGAAGGCTACTGCCGTATACAGCATACAGCACCGCTGCTACGGAGTAGTCTACAGCGATCTCGTCAGGGATTACTGCGGCATCTTCATCTTTATCCCTAACTACTGAGGACTAACAGGGGGGATCATAGGTGGCTATATTTTATTTTTAATCATTTTATCGATCTAATGATTTATTATTATTCTTTTTTCATATTTAAGCCTGTCAGGCAGAGTGGGGAACATCGCCGAAAGCCACACGGGTTTGGAGTCTAAGCCTGCGAATCCCGAGACTTACTGTACTCCTACTCCGTAATGGCATACTCCATAGTTGAGGGAAAAAGAATAACCAAACGACACCATGCAAGTCCCGAGTAGGGTCCCCGATCGATCTACGCATAACGACCTCGTAGCTACTTACTACCTGCCAACTTGGGTACTGACCAACCGTGAAAGGACTAGCTTAATTAGTTCCGCTTGATCAGCTCGCCCATCATTCTGTCAATCTGCCTGGGCCACTGATGGGCTAATCAGGTACTTAAGTGGTCAGTGGAAAGGAGTCAGGACGAACTCCTGCCGAGGCCCGGCCGATCCAGGACTATTCCTAGTCTATTGGATTCGGGGAGACTATATAGGCAGCTATCGTTCCGGGGAAATTTCTGGCAGGTGGCTAGTTGGAGGGGTGTGGTTTTAGGTACCTGCCAAATGGAGGTATAGGTTGAATATCATGGGCTTCTGGGGTATACTTATCTTGGGGGTTCGATATTTTTATGATTTAAGATTAATTATCAAGATAACGGAGTATTGGGACTACGGGGAGTTGTGGTGTTTGTAACTTTGTGACAGTATTCAGGGTAAGACTACCATATGAACAATGATATCCTTATTATAAGACGATAATGAGAAGAAACAGGACTAAGAATAGTATATGCAGAATCAACCAGAACAATAGATTTCCTAAAATAACGTGTCTCCTGGTGTACTCTATGGTAGTATAAAGTACCATGTATGATTATCTCCTACTACGTGTGGAACAAGACGCGCCCGGAGTCTGGTCATATCCTTCGGGATTTGGAGTCCACTCGAGCAGCTGTGCCGCAATGGTTCGTGGTATTTGCCAGTCACTGGATCACCCTTCTACGTCACGGGGCTGAGGCCAATCCTGTCGGTGTTTGCCAATAGAATAGACAGACGAATCAAATGAAGAGCGAGCGAAAGAGAGGAAGAAGCGATGAAAGATCTAAGATTACATGAAGCATAATCTATCTATCATATTCTTCCATGTGGCTACTGGTTCATTGATGGCCTGATTCATGGATCATCAACGTCCCCGGTCGCATCATACTTATGCACACCAGGGTATTGGAAATCATGCATAAAAAGAACAATCATAACATTTCGGGGTTTGTGTTTCCACCACGGGATTCGAAGAGTTCATAACTTCAGGTTTAAGCGACCGGAAGGAATGACTACTGCCTGAGTGGGTAAGGTGTGTCTCCCCCCGACAAAAGGTTATTCGGGGCCCATTTGCACCAACCACGGGACTGCCCCGGTGGAGCCCGGGTCGGGGCTCGCACGGATCGTAACTAACCTGACTTTGTAGCTTTTCCCCCTTGGTATAAACTTGTATGGGTCTGGTATTTTCGTAGTCGACCAGCAGTTGACCACACCCTTCTAATCGGTACTGGTATGTTGATACAGGTAACGAAAAAGCAAAACGTCCCAAGAAAATCCCTGATCTTCCCCTTCCCCTAAAGATTGAATCACCCCATATTCCATTCTACCCGTCGATAGATAATTAGATATGTAGGGGAATTACAGGAAAATCAAAATTCAAAAGATAGGGAGATAAAACAAGCCAATTATAGTATATAAAAAAAATAAAAAATAAAAGAAATCCAACAGAATTATCCCCGTATGTATATCCAGGTATACATAATACCCCCTGTCACCCGGTCACCCTACTAAAACCATGTGCCACACGCACTTGTGAAAGGTTCCCAACTGACGCTGATAACTTGCATTGTACATCAAACCACCAACCAACCATCCCCCTTCTTACCACTCAACTTACCCACCACCCCTCTCGCTCGCCCGGTTCCCCCCTCCCAAATCGTCCGTTGTTCGTCCTGTATTTAGCGTTCGACTCGCGCTGTGGCGCTCTGAACTGTTTGATCTCTTTTCTTTTTTTTTTTTTCTTCTTCCTTCTCATCCTCGATCGATTCTGTTCGGTCTGGAGGATTGGTACGGTGGAATCAAGTGTATATATTATACAGGGGAAGGATACGCGGTATCAGGTACGTATGATACCATACGACAAACGGCGTCTGGTCTCCTCACCCATAATGCCCCATACCCATACCCATAGCCTACTTAATATTAGTCTCCCCTCCTCCCTCACACCGTCTCGTCGGGTCTTCCCAAACCTCTGGAATTTGGCCCCCCCGTGTCACCAACCTGTCACAGTCCGATTCCACTGCAGGCTGACTTCACCCGACTCTTAACTCCCCTGCTCCACTCCAGACTGCTTTTGCCACCGCATCTTCTGCTTCATTTATTTCTCCCTTCTCACCCTCTCTCTCTCGTGCATTAGTTTCATTCGCGCCATTATCCACTCGGCTAATCCGCCAAGTTCCCTCGTACCGGGATCGATCAAATTGGTGGCATCCCTTGCTCAACTATATCACCACCATCGCCTAAAGGCGCCCACGAAGCATTCGATTGGATTGTGGGATTGAAAACGGCGTCGCCATCTATTGATCGTCCAATCGGGAAATCGACTACCCCCCCGATCGTGTTCACCCAATTGCGACCGGTTCATTTCTAGCATCGTTTGTTTGGACATCAGCGCCACTCGACCATCCAAAGCAACATGTCGAGCCCGACCGAACCCAACCGCCCTGGCAAGGGTAAGCAGGAGGGCCTGGGCAAGTATATCAAGCGCATGAGCACCGCGTTGAAGAGGACCTCCACCTCCAAGTCTCTTTCTGGATCCACCGCCCAAGCATCTTCCACCCAGGAAACCACCCGGACCGCGGCGTACGTATTTACTGGGGTTGCTCGAGAATGTAGAACGTGAACTGACTCAAGTGTAGACCCAAAACCAAGACCAAGACCAAGCCAGTCGTGACTAAGGAACCCGCCTTCATCCCCGCACCGCCACAGCCCGCCATGCTGTCCCACTGGAGCGTTGTGCAGGAGGAGAAGGCTCGCGCGCTCTTCGCCAAATACGGAATGACCCTCGAACCGGGCGAGTGGAAGTCACCCAGCGACGTGACCGTCCAGCGCGTGGCCAAGCCGATCCGCATGAGAGTGCGCCGCACCTGCCATCGCTGCCAGACCACCTTCGGCCCCGACAAGCTCTGCGTCAACTGCCAGCATGTCCGCTGCAAGAAGTGTCCCCGCCATCCGGCCGCCAAGTCCCACGATCACGGCCAGCAGAACACCGAGGCCGCCCTCAAGGCTATCCTCGCCCGCAAAGCGAACCCGGCCATGGCTGCCACCAAGCGCAAGGAACCCGAACTGACGCTGCCGTCTCGCACCGGCGGCCAGGACCTGGTGCGCCGTCCGATCGTGCAGAGGGTCCGCCGGACTTGCCACCGCTGCTGCGTTGTCTTCGTTTCGGGCTCCAATGAATGCGCCAGCTGCCACCACGTTCGATGCAAGAAGTGTCCTCGTGACCCGTATGTTCTTTCTTCTCGGCTATGTTGGCTATGTTTCGATTATTGTACTGACGGTAGCAGGCCCAAACTGCACAAATATCCCGATGGATATCCGGGCGATGCCGAACCTCCCCGCGAGCAGCCCCCGCGCGCGTGGAGAAAACCACGCCAGCGCGTCCGCTATACCTGCCACCAGTGCTCGACCGTCTACCGATCCGGAGAGAAACTGTGCTCGAACTGCGGCCAGGAGAAGGGACCGCAGACTCTACGCGACCCGTACGGCCTCCCATCCATCCCATAATCCAATTGAATCATCAGGCTAATGAATTACAGGCCCAAGAAACAGCGACCCGAGCCCGACCCCGCGATCGTAAAGCAAGTGGAGGAGCGACTGGCTAAGGTCAAACTGGACCTGAAACCGGGCGAATAAGCCGTGACAGACACTCAACAATCTATCCGCGTCCGCGGTTCTCACTCTGTTGATTTCGGTCATTCGGCAGCAAAACCAAATTTGCGTCCACTCCTTACGATAACGATTCCCCTTGACATTTTACTTTACTTCTTTCAAGCGCAGCGAAGAGACACTGCCCAGCGCCTACGGGCAGAAAGTCATCACCCGTCTCTGGATTAGCTTTTATTATTCCAAACATTTTACACACATCACCACACAATGTCACCCAAGTCGTTCAGTTGACCCTGTCAAGTGAACCAACCATTCAACCCAGTTCAATGCAAATCGTAGCACTTCTACTACCACATCTCCCGAAACATTTACCTGCAGTGTAATCATGTACGTACGTATGTAACGTTCTACCCAAGCGTCGCACCCGTCCACCACCCGTAAAATTTATGCCCAATCACGCGCGTAAGCGTGGTCGACACGCACACACCCACCCGGCTGTCTGGAACTGACAGGTGAGTACCTAAGGAGCCGGCTAAACCGAGCTCCCTAACTGGTCGGATCGACCCAAGCATGGGAAGGGAGCGAGTATCTCGGAACGAGTGGATGCATCGGGGAGTGGATGCTGGACGGGAGGGAGGGAGGGAGGGAGGGCTTGGTGGGGCTAGATTTGTTCCGTGGGTGAGATTGAACTTTCTTTTTTTTTTTTTT
>KZ559616.1:0-24987 GCA_002850765.1 Aspergillus taichungensis
TTTTCTTTTTTCTTCTATTTTTCTTTGTTGCCAAGAATAAATTCTGGTCTTCAAAGAATACTTCTTCACAATGGCCCTCCACCTCTCGTCGTGGTCGCCCTTACAAGCCGTCGGAGCGGCCATGAGATCGGTCTCTGCCTCCGCCTGTCGCTACAACTCCACCGCGGCCTTCAACGCAGCGGCGCCCGAGCAAGCTGGCAATGTATACCAGAGCCAGAGTATGTGAACATTGATCCGCACTTGCGGCTTCTCATCTTGTTGCGAATTCAAGCTGACCTGCCACTCAGAGCCCCGGACGTACAGAGATCCCCGGTCCTACCGCAAACGAATGCCCAACCGCGAGAAATTCATCATGGACCAGAAGGCGCAGGGAGAGAGTCGAGCCTTGGAGAAATACCAGACGCGCGAGTGGAAAACCGGCGATGTCTATGCGCCCCGAGACCTGAGTCAGAGTGAGATGAAGAAATGGAGAGAGCGCAAGTTCCCGTCCAAGGATGCGTTTGATGCGTTGGATATCAATCCTCTGGATCTTTACAAGGTATGGCTAGCATATGGAATCTTTTCGTGTTATGTCTTCTTTGTTATCTTTTCTCTATGTTTAAACGTGACATACGGTCATGCAGTCGCTAATGATTTCCTGCTAGAACTTCGCCATCATGTCCGAGTACGTGACCCAAATGGGTCGCATCAAGCACAGCAACATCACTGGCCTTCGTCCGGTCAACCAGCGCAAGCTTTCCAAGGCGATCCGACGGGCAGTCGGTCTGGGACTGATGCCTAGCGTTCACCGACACCCGGAGATTCTGGCCATGGAACTCCGGAGCCGTCTGGAAGCAGGTGGTGGGTTTTAAGTCGTTGTCAATATCATATATGCCCGAAATCCGGCGAGATTATCCTCGCATTGAGCTTTGTTTCTTTCTGGAGAAAATGATGTCGGACCCTGTACTTTTTTTGTTCGTTGCTATTTCTACCATAGTGTTAAGATGTACCGCGGAATGTTGACTGTATATTATCTATTTTAAATCTCTGAATCTCTATTACAACATGTTATGAATCGAATACTATTCTTGTTGAAACACGAGACAGGCACTGATCGCCGGGTCTTCCCCCCGTCTGCCCCCACCACCCTTAATAAAAGGTACGTCAACCTTCCCCCTCAATAATCAACACTCTTCCCTGTCTGTCCGATCTGTATTCAACCTCCTTTCTTTTTATATTCGTGTCAATTCACCGGCTGGTACCGTCATGTCGATCACAAACGGTTGTCTTTTTTTCCCTCTTTCTCCCCCGCCCTAGATGTCTTGTTAACACGTCCCAGAGTCCATCTGGGCTGCCAGCCCCTCCACCACCCGCGGCCAGCCCACCCAGCTCTCCTCCGATTCTAAAGGCGAACGTCTCGCCTATGCGGTATGTTTCTCGCTTCAAAGACACCAATCATTGACAAGCTCGCTGACATCCAAGGACACCAGTCCAACAAATCCATCTTCCTCCGCTCGATCGATGACCCCGCCGTTGCCCGCCAATACACCGAACATAAGGCCCCCACAACCGTCGCCCGCTTCGCCCCCTCGGGCTTCTACGTCGCCAGTGCCGACGCCACGGGGATAGTCCGCGTGTGGGACTGCGTCGGCGACGGCATCACCAAAGGCGAATACAGCATCGTCAATGGCCGCATCAACGATCTCGCCTGGGACGGTGACTCCCAGCGCATCATCGCCGTCGGCGACGGCAAGCAGCGCTACGGCCACTGTATCTCGTGGGATAGCGGGAACACCGTCGGCGAGATCTATGGCCATACCCAGCAGATCAACTCCGTCTCGATCCGTCAGCAGCGACCGCTGCGGGCTGCCGCTGCGGGGGATGATAAGAATCTGGTGTTTTACCATGGCGCGCCGTTTAAGTTTAACTCTGGGATTCGCGATAAGCATACCAACTATATCTATGGGGTCGGGTTCAGCCCCGATGGGTCGACGCTTGTGAGTGTCGGCGCTGACCGGAAGATCTGGCTCTATGATGGCAAGACGGGCGAGACGAAGGGCCAGATCGGCGAGGGTGAGCACAAGGGGAGCATTCTCGGCGTGTCGTGGTGTCGCGACTCGCGGAAGTTCGTCACGGCCAGTGCCGACCGGACTGTCAAGATCTGGGATGTGGAGGCCGGCAAGGCCTCGCAGACCTGGCATATTGGCGGAGAGGGCAGCACGAATGTGCGGGACCAGCAGGTCGGCGTGGTGTGGCCGCCCGGCCGCAGCGATAACCTGCTGATCAGTCTGTCGCTGAGCGGCGACCTGAACTACCTGGTGGAGGGGACGCCCGAGCCGCGACAGGTCGTGCAGGGCCATCAGAAGAACATCACCTCGATGACCCGGTTCAAGCCCAGCGGCGGCGACGAAACCCTGTGGACTGGCAGCTTCGACGGTCGCGTCTGCAGCTGGGACGTGCCCACGGGGTCGGCCGACGAGGTCGACGGCGATAGCCACTCGTCGTACATTGCCGGTCTGACCTCCACCTCGGAGGGCACCGGGCGAATCTACAGTGTCGCCTGGGATGACACCCTCCGGTCAGTGGACGTCGGAGCCAAGACGTACACCGGTAGCACCTCCAAGCTGTCGGGGCAACCCAAGGGCATCGCCGCCGGAAACACGACGGTGGTGGTCGGCGCTGCCGAGAACGTCGAGATCTACCAGGACGGGCAGAAGACGGGCGACTACAAGCCGCAGACCACGGTCACGACGGTGGCGGCTCATGGAGACCTCGCCGCGGTGGGCGGCGAGGACGCGACGGTCCAGATCTGCAGCATCTCGGCTTCCAGCCTCACTCCCAAGACCGACATCAAGTGTTCGCGCAACCCCATCTCGGCGCTGGCTTTCTCGCCCGATGGCTCCCTGCTGGCAGTGGGCGACTCCCGCGGACGCGTCCTCGTGTACAAGGTGGCCGATGGCAGCCTGGTCACCGACCGCTGGACGGCGCACACCTCTCGCATCACCTCCATCGCGTGGAACGACGAGGGGACTCACGTCGTGAGCGGTGCCCTCGACACCAACATCTTTGTGTGGAGCCTGGCGAGCCCCGGAGACTGGCTGCAGGTGTCCAACGCCCACAAGGAGGGCGTCAACGGAGTGGCCTGGATCCAAGGAGGGTCGAAGATCGCTTCTGCTGGTGCAGATGCGGCGGTCAAGGTGTGGAAGGTGGAGGGATTGAAATGAGTATGAGAATTTTTCTATCTACTTAGCCTGTTTCGTTTTATTTCTCTCTTTTTCATAGACAATACGAATAGTCATCCACTACAGTCAACATACTACTACTCCGTACTCTGTAAACCCTGTTGAATCGGTGCGTGCAGGAATGCCACAAATCGAGTGGCAATAACAGCCAAGTTCCTCAACTCCACAACTCCAACTAAACTCCACAAGTGATCGACAAAGAAAGTCTAGCTGGTTCCCAGCTACATTACCTATGTCACCGCAGATTCTGATCTCCTTCCCCCTCCTCCACCATGGTTTTTGCAACTCGCTTGGGTGATTTCGTTTGATATAGACATGAGAAAGCAGTGATGTCTACGTCTGGGGACTCATCGAGCAGTTCCCGTCGTTATTTGCGCCCGAAGAAGGTATGTCGTTAGCAATAGCTGGGGTTTTTCCCCCTCGTCAGATGAATTCCCCTCATTCTCGTGACCTCTTTTGAGGGATAAACAAGGATGGAGATAGGTGATGGATTTGATTTATTCCAGACTTGCTAACGGTTGCAGTTGCGCCAAGCGACCTTCGTCTTACCCAGAACCGGCCAGCGTTTAAAAGGCCTGATAAACCTACGCAGCTCGACGACTGCCTCGAGCCAGAGCGGCAACGATGAAGAGCGCCGTGGGCTGCTATCCGGGGTGGTCCGGGGTCGCCACGAGAGGTGGAAGTCGCGTCTACGGAGCAGGGCACTATACTGGAGCTACTCGGTCAGGGAGTTTTTCGCGTCGGAGCAGGGCATCGGGGTGCTGAAATGCAGCCTGGCTTATCTCCTCGGGTCCCTGGCGACCTTTGTGCCGCTGCTGTCGGCGGCGCTGGGCAATCAGGATGGGAAGCATGTGGTTGCGACCGTCACGGTGTATTTCCATCCGGCCAGGTCGCAGGGCAGCATGTACAAGGCGCTGATCTGTGCCTTTCTGGCCTTTCTCTACGCGGCGTTTGTGTCCCTGACGAGCATGTGTGTCTCGATGTTTTTCCAGGATACGCTGGATTTGCTTCCGGTTGGCCATGCTGTCGTTCTGATTGTGTTCTGTGGCGGTGGCCTGGGGTTTATCGGGTGGACGAAGCAGAGACTGGGAGACCCGCTGGTGAACGTCGCGTGCTCGCTCGCGTCGCTGTCGACCATCACGGTGCTGACCAAGGAAGGCGCCGTGCAGAGCGGGGATCTGTCTCTGGCGAAGATATCACAGGTTCTGAAGATGGTCATCATGGGCGTCACCGCCACGATGGCGGTGTCATTTCTGATCTTCCCTATCTCCGCGCGCAAGCAGCTGCGCGCGAATCTCACGACGACCACCGAAACGCTAGCGACCATGCTCGCGCTAATCACGCAGAGTTTCCTCAGCGGCTCCGAGGAGGAACTCCAGACGGAGGAATTCACGAGCACCGCCGCCCGTCACAAGAAGGCGTATAACCAGCTGGATAAGCTTGTCAAGGAAGCCAAGTTGGAACACTATGTCGCTGGCACCGAGAGGGAGTATCGGTTGGAGAAGAAGCTTGTCCGCTGGGTTCAGGATATCACGCACAACATGGGTGGCCTGCGCAGTGCTGCCCTCTTGCAATTTCAACTGCTGCACCAGACGAAGCTTGCCGAGGCGTCTCAGACAGGTGGTCAGCTGATTCCTATGGATGCGAATAACGTGAGTGTGCTGCCAAGTCCATTTTCGTTGGAGGATGACAGGCCGCTTCTGGAACCGATTGACGAGAGACCTGAAGAGGAGGAGGTCGAGGGCAGGTCGGGCTCCAGCAGAGCCAGTCCTGGTTTCACCACTATGCATAGTGCTGTCGAATTGGAGACCGATCGGGTTCTTCTTCCGGCTGATATCTTTGCCCTGTTCATCGACCATTTGGGCCCTTCCATGGTAAGCATAGATCAGCCCCCGTCCACTCTAGTGATAGGCGCTGACAGTAATTAGCGCTCTTTGGCTTTCACGTTGAAAGAGATTTTCAGGGAGATCCCCTTTCGACCTGCACCCGACCACAGCGTTTCTATCAATACTCGATTCCGCACTAGTCTGGACCGCGCGCTTGAGCTCTACCAGAGTGCCCGAGAAGAGGCGCTGGAGACCATCTATCGGCAGAAGGATGTTCTGAAAATCAAGACATTAGAAGTTGAAGCTGATCTCGAGGAGGTTTCCGCCAGTTGTGGGCATTTCAGTTTCTCCCTGCTGGAGTTTGGAAAGCAGCTGAAGGAGTTGCTGGCGATTTTAGACGAGCTACAACTTGAAGTGGAAGAGAGGCCCCACGGGCGGTCTTGGAACTGGCTGAAATTCTGGCGTCGGGGAGAGAGTGAATCCAGGAGTGACTATATGGATGCGGGTAGGTTGAAACTCATGGTGTCTTTCTCTGGTCGAAAGGCTTGCTGTATGCTAACTTGCCCCTCCAGAACAGCCAGCCGTTGAAGCTGACCCTGCCAGAGGCGCCTCTCGTCCCGCCTCTCGTCCTGCCTCTCGTCCCCGACTGGACGTCCTCAGTCCCCAAGAGACGCAGAACAGACTTTCTGGTTCTGCTGCATTTGCCGGGAAGTCAACCAAAGGAAGGATTGGCTATCGCATCTGGAAATCTCTGGAGTTCTTCCGACGTGACGACACGAAATTCGCGATCAAAGTAGGCATGGGAGCCGCCCTCTTTGCTGTCCCTTCGTTCATCAGCTCTACCCGGCCATTTTATTCACACTGGCGGGGAGAGTGGGGCCTTTTGTCCTACATGCTGGTGTGCTCGATGACAATCGGAGCATCGAATACGACAGGATTCTCCCGTTTCCTCGGTACTTGCTTGGGGGCGCTCTGCGCCATCCTGGCATGGCTCGTGACGGACGGCAACGTCTTCGGACTCGCCTTCTTGGGTCTGCTCATGGCCACTTGGACGTCATACCTCATCCTCATCAAGGGACAAGGTCCGATGGGGCGATTTATCATGCTCACTTATAATCTGTCCGTCTTGTATGCCTACCTGCTTACGCAGAAGAACGGCAACGACCAGGACGAGGGGGGTGAATCCCCGATCATCACGGAAATCGCCCTCCACCGCGTGGCCGCCGTTCTCACCGGCTGCATCTGGGGCATTATCATCACGCGAGTGATCTGGCCGATCAGCGCGCGACGCCGGCTCAAGGATGGGCTGAGCTTGCTGTGGTTGCGCATGAGTCTGATCTGGAAGCGCGGCCCGCTCTCGACCATGGAAGACACGTCTGAGCCGGCGGGTTTCATGAACGCCCGCGAGAAGCTGGAGATTGAACGGTTCCTGTCGCGGCTGGAGGCGCTCCAGGTGTCTGCGTCGTCGGAGTTTGAGCTCCGCAGTGCATTCCCGGACGCGGCGTATGGTAATATCCTTCGTCGCACGAGGAGCATGGTCGACTTGTTCCTCGCTATTAACCTCGAGCTGGTTAAGAATATCACGGCGTCGGAAGGCGAGCTTGCTATCCTTCAGTATACGGTGAAGGAACGACGGCAGTTGTCTTCGCGCATCAGTCACTTGTTGTCTGGTGAGTTTTCTTTTTCCCTCTCTATATCTCTTGGAGCGAACTGACTGGTCCATAGTCATGGCCTCGTCGATGAAGCTTGAGTATCCTCTGAGCGACGTTCTCCCCAGTGTGGAGCATGCCAGGGATCGTCTGCTGGCACGGTTGTTTCGGTATCGCAAGGATCGGACAGCGTCTCGTCTGTCTACGGATGAGGACTACGCCTTGCTGTATGCGTATAGTACGTCGATTGTCTCTTTTTCTCTCTTTATTTATATTTTTAGATTCACGACCGAGACAAAGTCCCATACACTAACTCTGGCATAGTCCTTGTTACCGGTCAACTGTCCATAGAGATTGAGGAAATCATGGGCGAGATCAGTCGACTGTTTGGCGTGTTGAATGAGGATGTGGTGCAGTTGTATTACTAGGAAAGAAGGGAGATATGAACAATATCAAATCAATAAAAACAAATAAAATACAGAAAACTCTCTTAAATTCTATCCATAGACTTTTTTTTTTTTTTTTTTTTTTTTCAATAAATTTCGCCCGTGGTTGTAGAACAAGATCAAGGGAGTATAGGGTTTCATGGGGCAGTTGGATCATCTCACGACTTTCTCTCTCCCGCACTTCACATATTCACCACCTCCGCTCTCCGCTCATCCTTCCCCATCATTTCTCCCCTCCTTTCTCATCAGGAATCCTATCCTGTCCCCCCTCGGTTGATTCTTCTTTGTTTTCAGTCTCTCTTTCATCCATCGTTCTTTGTCCATGAGGGTCTGAATCCCCCTCGTTACCGCATCCCCTCCCGCCCTCCCCCCCTCCTCTCCCTCCGCGGCTTTTGCGCAGCCTTGTCGCGCTTCTGCTGTGACCTCTCGCAACCATGCAGATTGATCCGGCTGCCCTGAGTCGGAATGACTCCGGGTCGGCCCCGATCGCTTCCTCGAAACCGACGGTGCCCAATGCCTCCGCGACCCAGAAGTCCACCAAGGCTCTCATCTCCGTCCCGCGACTGGACCTCGAACCCATTTATACGGAGCTCAAAGCCGCAATCGGCGACGGCTGGGCCGAGTACAAGGAAGCCACCACCCTCTTCCTCCTCGGTACGTCGCTTGTGCTATATAATTTTGCTCCTGAGATCGCGGCTCTATTTTGATATTCCATGTTTTATTTATTGTTGTCCCGGCGGAAATTAAAGACTGATGTTTTTTTCTCCTTGATAGGGCAATTAAATCAAAACGAGCTGGCCTCGCGCGTCGACCATATCATATGCGCCGACCAGAAGACCGAACACCTGCATAATAACTTCATCTGCGCGATCATCGGTAACCTTACGAGAGACCTTCCGGATCATGGAGTCGCCAGCTGGGTGTCCGCCAACGATAAACCGTCGGTCGTGTCCAAGCCGACGTCGGGAGATGCCGCGGAGCAGAGGCTGAAGACGGAGGTGATGCAGCTGCCTCCGCGAGACCGTCGACGGATCAAATCGATTCCTGAGGTATGGTGCAACGGACGGGGAGAGGGAGAAAGAGCCGAGATTCTGACAATGTGGTGTCCAATTAGCGCGATCCGAGCGACACGGCCCTGAATGAATTGGAGGAATACCAACGGGCGAAGCAGATCAAGCTGCCGAGTCAAGTCCCAGCGAGTGCAGGCGGTTTGAACAAGACGAGTAGGTTTCCCTCCCTCACATGGACCGACACCCATCGACGCACATCGCTGATTGCTGTTACTGGCAGACTGGGAGTTGGAGATTCGAAAACGCTACGCGCAACCCTTGGCTTCGGAAACCGGCGAGTTTCCAGACGCCGAATCCATCTATGCGCGCATGACCCCCATATGCTACGAAGAGTCGGTGGTAAGCGGGGCCGGCTTCCCCTGCGCCGAAGTCATGGCAATAGCCACAGAAACCTTTGTGAAGGAAGTGCTTTCGGTCGTCTTCTCCCGGACAAGGTCCAACGGGCCCTCGGGCACCATCAACGGCATGATGATGCGGAAATACCGACAGCAACTCGAACAAGAAGAGCTCTCGTTTACGCGCGGAGAGATTGTCAAGGACAGCGCTACCGGCCTGCTTCCCGTGGAAGCCAAGGAGGCCAGCGTCCGAAAACCCTTGGGCGTACGCGACCTTCGACTGGCCCTGGAGATTGGAGGCGGTGTTCTCAGCCACATGCCCCTGATCGTGGACCAGATCATGGGCGGATACCTCGAGGACGAACTGGAGACGGATCGACAGGACCGGGGAGATGAACCTGCCGTGGATGTCAACACTACCAACACCACCAACAACAGCGTTGATCCGAGACCGAACGACCACCATCTAGAGGAGATGGAAGTGGATGATTCGGAAGAGGACTGGGAGGGGGGCACGATGGCTGATCGCGATCAATTAGGGTCATTACTTGACGAGTGCCTTTCCATTGCTTCGTGACTTTTCTTTCTTTCTTTCTTTCTTTCTTTTTTTCTTTTTTCTTTTTTTTTTTTTTTTCTTCGACACCATTATTCCCCTCGGTTTTTATATCCTTTTATTTCCTTTCCCCTTTTTCCCTTTCCCTTACATCTATTCCATTATATTCAAGGAACCAAACGAAAGACTGCAACAACATTTTCAGTCTGGTGTGCGGGGGATATAGCTACGGCATGGGTTTCTTTATTTCTTTATTTCTTTATTTCTGTCTTTTATTCAAGAAAGGCGTCTCGGGAGTAATAACGGACAGACAGGGTTTGTTGGTTTGGTTGTCGTCATTGAGAATGGCATATTGACTGACTTGACTTGACTTGTATATTGCATGGCAGGGAGTTTATTATTGAAACTGTTCTACTTACTTTCTTATCTATGTCTACTTTTTACTAGTCTTTGCTAGGAACATAAATATATATATAAATATTTTTATATAAGGTACTACTGAGAGAATTTATTGTGCTCTTTAAGGTAGGATTGGTATACGAAATATCGATTATTGATGGTTGGTCACTGAGAATCCTTATTATTCAATAACAATCGCTTGGATACCCATAAAAGCTTGGCAGCACATAAATCTATTCATCAGGTCACTGACAATGATTGATTGATTGATTGATTGTTTGTTTGGAATTGATGATTCTTCGTTATTTTATCTAAGATCTCCTCAGCTCCGCAACGCCAGTTCAAACCTGTAAAGTTCAAGACACAGATAGATACGCATGAAATCCAAGCTAAAATACAAGTAGTAAATGCCATTCGATCAACTCATTTCAGTTGGTCTGCTACCATCTTGAGAATCTCTTCGGTCGACTTCCGTGCGTTGGCTGGCTCCTTGGCGATGGATTGCCAGATCTCGCCGTGTTTGGGCTCGGTCGAGATGCATTTGGATATCACGTCTGCGCGTTTTTCCTGGTTGATGTTAGTCACGATGAATGTGAGGTTGGTGGAGAACATATATGAAAGGGAGGAAGGAGAAAAAGAAGAAAAGACCAACCTCGGTTCCGTGCTGTAGTAAGAATTTATAGTACCAAGCCCATCCATCTCCGAGATCGCTGTTGGAAACAATCGCCTTCTCGAACCACGTCATGGCTTTCTCCAGCCGCCGTTCGCCCCAGAATATCCGTGCCACGGTGATGAACAGGTTCGGATCGTTATCGGCCTTTTTGATGGCTTCCAAGCTGCGAGCTTTCCGCTGGGCGCGTGGTTCAAGGTGCCAAATGCTCTCGCTCCATAGTAATCCTGATGCAGGGACTTCCTGTAGCGCCTTGGCCATCAAGACCTTGGCCTGGGCGATGTTGTTTGCGCGTCGTTCGACTCTTACGCTCTCTGTCCAAAGCTCGGGGTTCTTGGGCACGGCAAGACGGGCCCTATCAAGCACCGAACGGGCCTTGACCACGGCACCGGCTTTCTCTTCGAGTCTCGAGGCCAGCAGCCACAGAGGGACGGACTTGGGACAAGCTCTTGTCCCGGTGCCGTACGCCTCTCGCGCTTGCGGGTATTTATTCTGCGCTTCGTAGATCTGGCCTTTCATCATCCAGAGCTTGTCAGCCTTGGGGTAAAGCTGGAGCCCTTGGTTCACCAAGTCAAGCGCCTCGTCGACGTTGCCAAGCTGCCGTTCGAAGGCGGCACTCTTGATCCATACACGATCGGTACCCGCTTCGCGACGGGCGGTAGAAAGCAACTCTCTGGCCTGCTCCGTTTGCTGCGCATCTGCCTCCAGTTTGACGGCGGCCAACCAGATGTCTTCGTTGTTGGGGTTCTGGTTGAACGCCCGGCCCAGGACACGACGGGCGTCGTCGATTTCGCCCGACTGCCACTTCTCTTTCGCGAGCAGCAGCCACAGCTCCTCGCTTTGCGGGCAAGCTTCTACTGCCTTCTCCAGGACTTGCCACAGCGCTTCTTTGCTGCCGTGGTTGCGTTCCAGATCGGCGGCGGCAAGCCAGATGGACCGGCGGTTGACAAACACACGGAGCGCATAGGCGTAGATAGCCCTTGCGGTTTCGTACTTGCCCCTCGCGATACTCGCCTTCGCATCGTCCATCCAGATGTCTTTTCGGTCGTCGTCCTCATCCAGACCCCAACCGAGCGTCTCGCGGATGATCGCGCCGCAGGTGAGGATTGCGCCCTCCTCTTCGCATCGTTCGGCCTCTGAGATCCACTCCTCCCGCTTGAGCATGGCGTTTTCCCTTGCAAGGGACTGGACGGCTCTCTTCATCACGTTCACCTTCTCAAAAGTACCCATCTGCTCCTGAAGCCGCGCGGCTGCAATCCAGACTTCGTGGCTGGTGGGAACGGCCTTGCGCGCGGTGTTAAGCACCTTTTGAGCCTTCTCGGGACTCTCCAGGCGTGCAAGCGCAAGCCACAGTTCAACGGATAGAGGAATCATCTCGACAGCCTTGGCTAGAAGAAGACGAGCGCTTTCGGGGTCATCCTCCAGGTTAACGGCTTCCTTCCAGATCGCTACAGACTGAGGAATGTGGAGGATGGCCTGTCGGAGAACATTCTTCTTTGCTCGAACCTCTGACTCCAATCGCATTGCCTCGATCCAGAGCCGAGTTGAGTGGTCGTTGTTCTTGATTGCATTGGCAGCGATAACCTTGGCGTTGTGTCCTTCATTGAGGCGAATATTTTCAAGCCATGCGTCTTCGCTCTTCGGGCACAACTCACAGCCCTTGGCGATGACCGTCCTGGCAGCCACAATCCGGCCTGCGAGCTCTTCCAAACGTGACAAGGCAATCCAACCGGGGGCATGCTTCGGATTGGTCCTCGTCACCGACTCCAGTAGAACCCGGACACGCTTGATGTCGCCAATCTCCACTTCTCCGGCCTTCATTTCGGATTGCGTCAAACTCGTAAGGTACCCCTTCGGATCGATATTGGTCGCACTTCCAGCGGCGGAGTCCCCGGAGGATCCCATGGCCGCTTGGTCGAGCCTGACCTTGAGCACCTTGTCGCGAGCCGCGCTGATGTCGGCAAAATTGGTCATCGTCCCATCCTCGCCACGAGCTTCTTCTTCTTCCACAGTGGTATTGAACTGTGCCGAGTCCCTCGCCCCAGCAATAACACTATCCGGTACCGCATAGAATCGTTGTCGGAGATTCTGCTTCGCACGTCGGTTCTTCCCCGTAAGATCTCCGACCTCGGGGAGATTGGCCCAGTCGTCTTCGGAAACGGAGGCTAACGAGCGTTTTAAATCGGCGAACTGCTGCTGGATCTTCGGGTTCTTTCGTTCGTGCTCTTCTTGTTCTTGGCGCTCTCGAGCTTCCCTGTATGTGGCGAAGGAATCAAGTCGGTCTTCTGTCCAAAATACCGGGGGGTGTGATCCCGATGAACAAATGGTTTGGTGAAAGGGAAGCAGGCAAGGAATCAAACTAACCTTCTTATTTTCCGGCGCTTATCCATCTTCTCGTCGACCTCCCTGTAGATACGGTCCGCTTCATCGTCTTCCTGGTCGAACTGCCCGTACGCAAACAGTCCGACTTCGTTATCGGGGTCCTGAAACCGCTCGTCATCGTCGTCGTTTTCTTCGGGTTTCTCGTCCTTCCCGCCTTTTTCTCGCCCGGCACCATAAGCTGTCGGAGGCGCCGCTCCCAGCAACTGCGCTCGCTTCGCAAGTGCAGCCTGGATCTGTTCTGGCGTCGGTCCCTCCCGCGCCGGTCCCAGATCTGACCGTGTAGTGAAGCCGGTAGCACCTCTACCCAGACCCGCCACATAATTCTCGGGGGCGGGCTGGCTGAGGAAATCCTGTCGTCCGGACGCCATCTTGGCCGCCTGTTGATATAGACAGTATAATCCAGACAACCTTTGCGACAGAAACAGCGATGGTGACTTTAGTTCGGGGAAGCACTGGGGAGCCTTCTCTTCTCCAACAAGCATTGCGGTGGTCGCAAAAACCTAACTCCGACCCGCTAATCTTATCGCCCGGCTCCCCTCCGCATTATTTTTTTTTTTTTTTAACACGAATTTGAAGACGCGGAATAAGGCTTCATTTGGTAGACTGCGTGCAGACTCTTGATCCTTCGGTTCTTCTCTGCCAATTACCCAATCGCCAGCAAAACCTGTCGAACATCCGATCATAGCACCATGCCCAAGGTGAAGCAGAAGAAGCATGGCAGCTCTTCCCAGGGCCCTTACGGGGACGCTACGGCAAAAGCCAGAGCTGCCAACGCTGTATTTAAAATGAACACCGACGTCGGCCAGCACGTCTTAAAGTAATGATGCTCCACAGACTCTGATATATATATGTGTGTACTCTAGCTAACTCCGTTTGTCAAGAAATCCAGGTAAGAGCATGCGACGAGTCGCAGCCGCATATCGACCCTAACTGATCGCACTTCAAGGCATTGCGGAGGCCATCGTCAACAAAGCGGATTTGAAGCAGAGCGATGTAAGTTTGGCATCAAGGAGCGCGCCAGTGGAACGCACTTTTTCCTTCCTTGCCGCTGCTAACACCGACTGTCGCGTGCCAATAGGTCGTTTTGGAAATCGGTCCCGGTACGGGCAATCTTACTGTCAAGATCCTTGAAAAGGCGAAAAAGGTGATCGCGGTGGAATTGGACCCCCGAATGGCGGCCGAAGTCACGAAACGTGTGCAAGGGACGCCGGCGCAAAAGCGCCTAGAAGTGATTCTGGGCGATGTGATGAAAACTGAACTGCCGTTCTTCGATGTCTGCATCAGCAACACCCCATACCAGGTAAGCTCTACGGATTGAATTATCGCCTCGTGCACTCACGCCTAACTTCTCTATTTCAGATTTCGTCTCCCCTTACATTCAAACTCCTCGCCACTCTGCCCGCGCCCAGGGTCTGCATCCTCATGTTTCAGCGTGAATTTGCCTTGCGACTGTTTGCTAAACCGGGCGACAAGCTCTACAGTCGACTGTCGGTTAACGCCCAGATGTGGGCCAAGATCGATCATATCATGAAGGTTGGCAAGAACAACTTCAAGCCCCCGCCGCAGGTTGAATCGAGTGTCGTCCGCCTGGTCCCCAAAAATCCGAGACCACAGATCGATTATAACGAATGGGATGGACTGTTGCGCATCGTCTTCGTCAGAAAGAACAAGACCATCCGATCCAGTTTCCTCGGAACGACCTCGGTCATGGACATGCTGGAGGCCAACTATCGGACGTGGTGTGCACAGAACGATATCCCCGTCGAGGATGGACCGGCTGAAAATGCGGGATCGGATGCGATGGACGAAGACAACCTGCACAATGATGACGCGGATGAGCCTGAGGAAGAAGCCATGGAGGTGGATGACGACGACGACGTGCCCGATTTCTTCAAGGAACAAGCAAACGCTCGCATCCAGGAAGCTCTCAGGAGTCGGCCGGCCCGCAAGAAGAAGGGCAAGGTGGCAGAGCTCGTACGGGAGAAGATGCGCCAGGTATTGGAGGATGAGACGAAGCTCGCTGAAAAGCGTGCACGAATGTGTGATGAGAATGATTTTCTAAAGTTGCTGTGGGCCTGCAACCAAAAGGGGTTCCATTTTAGTTGAGGCGGGATCCTGAGAGAAAGATTGGAATTGCTTTGGCCTCCCCATACTGTCATATCTTTGAAAGTCATGAATTAACGATTATCTTCACTGAAAGCCATTCTCGGGAGACCGGTCTCCGGCCGGGCGCAAATGAGCGCGGGAGTCTTGGAAGAGACTCTGCCAAATGAAAGCTTCGCTTAATAGGAGTTCAATATCCTTCTCGGTCCAATCTTTGGTCGGGAGTGCCTGCAAAAACATCATGATTTCCTGCCATTTGATTTAGCATGATATCCCACCTCGGCGGAAATTCTCCTCGGTGCTCACCTGAAAATCCATCTTCACCAACTGTTCCGACCACTTGACGAGGAATGCGGCGCACACATATAGATGAAATCGCGAGAATCCCTGCTCCTCGGCCTGGGGGGACTAGTTAGTACAATTCTGTTAGAAGCATGAAATGAATGGAAACGAACCATATATGTATCCCACATCCGGATCGTGTTCTGCACGCTCATTTCCCGCATGAGCAAACAGTTCATCCATCGGAAACTAAATTGCATAAATTCCACCCCCTCGTTCTCTAGATGCTTCGCCAGTGTAGAATCAATGCGCATGGTCAAGTCGCGCAGGGCTCCGACCTGCCGGTGGATTCCTGGTTGGGCATATATATAGTTGTCCTGGATTCCATCCAAGAGCTTGGTTAGGCACCAAAACGAGTCCGCTTCGACGGCATCTAAGACGCTTCTCGGGAGTTGCCCTGGGTCCATGTCCTCCTCAACGTTCAGGTCCGTGACGTAGACGCCGAGGAAGACTTGCCAAAATGGCGTCACAAGATCGTTGATCCCTTGCACGTAGCCACTGGCGGGATGTCGAATGGCCCATACATAGAGAATCCGCTCTAAGGAGCGCTGCGTTGCCTCGTAACCGTAGAGCTGGATATGTGGGCTCGTTCGAGGAACATCTATGCTGATCTGATGCCAGATTGCCTCGTCGAGGCCTCTACCACGCCCTGTGGACGGGGCAGGTGGGGTGGGAGCATTTGGGGCACTGTTTCGTTCAAAAGCCTGGCGGACCCCGTCTAGATATTCCTTGCGCTTCCTTTCGAGTGTCGAAATTCGTCGCTCACTATTCGCAGGCAAGTAACCGAGGAGAAGCTGCCAGGTCATGGCTCGTACTTCGTCAGGGACACCGGACCACGCCAAATTCCGCAACTCGGCCAACGGAACCGTGCTCGTTTGTAGGAGACGCTTGAACTTATTGATCCTCGATATGCGGCTCGAATACTGATCCATCTCCTTTGGGGGGGCGTTCTTGGGGGGTGGGCCGTGGTTGATGAGATGTAACGCATTTGCAGGGTCTTGAGAGAGATCAGCTTTTTCCTGCGCCGTGTCCATGAACGGGGAGGGGTACCTCTTAAGATGTCCTTGTACTGCGGCCGGAGGATTTTCCCCTCGCCCTTCCGAGCAGTTGGGTACATCGGAAGCCCACGTTCCTCGGCAATATCCGAACTGTCTGCACGCTGCCTATTGCTCCCCAAGCCAACCCCAAGACTGGTGGTGTCAAGCTTCCCGATGCCTCCTCCGCCCGGAGCGGCAGTCTTGGGCTGTTTCGTGGAAATGCTTTGAGCCTGCTTTCGCCGCATGCTGGCAATGGTTGGCAGCCCGAATTCATCTTCATCGTCATCATACACGATATCCTCCTCCTCTTCGTCGTCGTCCATGTCCGCATTATCCCTTGTCTTGGTGCGGTCCCATGATTCCATTCCTTGATCCATTATATCAGTGTATGAAGTGCGAGGAGAGGCGACCCATATCGCCGGTCGGTGAGGGGACGGGGACGAGACCGGCTGCGGTTTATGAGATGACGAGCGGGGTGGCGTCCGTGGGCGGGCATGCTGCGGTGTTATACCTCTGCTTGGGGCACTGATTCGTTAGCCCGCCATGGACAACCCGGGGAGGCCATCGGGGCGAGGGGGCCCGGGAAACCTACTTTAAGATATCTGCATGCGAGTAAGATGCGCCAACCACAGGGCTTTGCTCATGCGAGTTGGGCATACCCTGGTTTTGGGAGACTGATCTGCCTTTCCAAAACGGTGAACCTGCCCGCCTGCATTGATCGATCAGCCACGGCAACGGAGAAGGAGTTCCGGGAACCACGAATGAACATGAGGGATTCAAAAGGAATATAAAGAATGTAAAGAGATGCGAAACGGATATAGGAGCGTGTCAGACGTACTCGGAACGGTCTTCCATTTGGCAAATAGCTATCTGTCAGCTACGGGGGTCTTCAGGGCGACAGACACGGGGATTGCGAGGTACGAACCAACCTGGACCATCTCCTATAAACCATTCGGGGGATTGTGTTAGCATGATCGCAGTAGATCTCGGGAATTCGAGAGCACCCAAAACAGCGGCCCTTACCTGTTGGTGGCCCTTTCTCGTAGCCATGGTGAGAGGTGGTAGTCATGTAGTAGAAATCAGGATTGGGGTTGATACTGCGGCGACGGGGGAGCGATCAGGTCATCGGAGACCGTCGAGCGCACTCGGGGCAGTGAGTGCGGGGCGCCCAGCGGGCCTCCAATGCTGTTTGATTCTTGCGATTTTCTCCCCTCTGTTCTTCTCCAGGATGGATGAGTCTTTTCACTGTGATCCTGCAACAGTCAATGCAGTGATTCTTCGAATAATTGGTATTTTAATAGTCTTGTAGAGAGGGGAGAGTTGGATATAGATTACCGTACAGTATCCGTTCTGCCATGTGTTCAAGTGGCCGTGTGTATTATCCGGTAACATAGAAATGGTATATGACGATACCGTACATCTCCTCATCTTTGGTCCCAACAGTCAAACCTTCTTCGTCACTTCTCGCCTCTTCATCCACTTATCTCTCTCTTCATCCATTTATCAACCACTCTCCCCTTTTACCCTTTCTCGTCTTTTCCTTTCTGATTCTCATTGTTCCATTTCTCCTAACTCTTCTTTCTCTTTTACATTTGCTTCCCAACAAAGTTTGATCAAACTTCTTAACCCCGTCCTATTCATTCTTCCGTAAACGTTACCATGGCTGAACCAGAAGACGTTGAAGAAGATCTTTTCGCGGACTTGTTAGACTTCCTTTCCAAACTGTTACTCATGACTGAACCATTGTCAAACTAACCGATCGGTCTGTAGGTACGACGCCGATGAGTCGACAAACCGGCCGCCACCGGCTGCGCCGGCCCCGGAGGTCATCGATACTTCGAACTCAGCGCCTTCAGCACAACCAACTGGTATCCCGGTAGCACAGACAATCGAGGGTGGTCACGAAGAATTTGACCAAACTCGGAACGCCTACCAACCGTTTCAGACGGAAGGAGGTGACCAAAACGGCCTCGCCAACGTCGACTCCGGGCCCTCCGGGAATGGATCGCATTTCCATGGGGGGCAAGAGCCTCAAGGCGGCACTGGTATCAAAGAAGACGGGTAAGTCGTTGTTCAGCCTTTTTTTTTTTTTGTTTGTACTGCGTTTCTCGGAGAGAAGAGACAAGCCCCTCCTATGTTCCATCCAAAACCACATCAAGTTCGTTGGGGAGTGCTCCTATGGGCCCCCTTCGCAGGCATCGCAGGGCAAACGATATCTGGGGAATAAAGACTGAGGTGGGATACCTCGTACTTCAACATTCTTCTCGAGTGTCCAGTTTCCTGTCCTTCACAGCCTTGGACTCGCGCCACTTGATAGTGGACTGTATCACACCGGTTCTGGGAAGGCTCGATTTGAATAATGGGATGAGTGTCATGGTGGAAAGCATTATAGGGTGGTTTTTTCTAAGTGGATGCTTCCGCCGCCACACAAATCATTCACTATGGCTAGAGGAACGAGGTTGCCATCAGCTGTCGATAAAGATCTCATACACCCTACAATGGTTCAGCTATAAGAAAAAAGAAGAGAAGAAAAGAAAGATCATAAAGGAAAAAACCAAAAGAGCACATCGGCGGAATTATGCAGCTTCACAAGGCTCCGGCTCAAGTGAGATGATACGTCAGCGATCCGGAATCGATAAGGCAGTTGCGAAGCGAGAGAAGTCAAGTCCCTGACTCCACGAAACCCCTGGTCGCGAGCAACTATAGTACAGCAGTTACTATATAGCTTCCTTGTCGATACTTCTTGATAGAGCAGAGCAGAGCAAGGAATATAGTCCTTGACTGTGTGGTGCGCACTTGTCGAACAGTTTACCTAGCTTCGGACTCTATTAGAAAGGCACAGGAGCCCTTGGTCAGAGACAGAACAGAAAAGCAATTGACTTATTCCGCCCTGACTTTGTTTCATCAACTTGCGTGACTTACTTTGTCACGACGCACATACGTTCCGCCTGGAGTACCTGAGTTGGCCTCGAGTCCACTGAGTCGCCCTGTAAACCAGTGGGAATCTGCCTAGAACATGGTTGCGATTCCAGTGGGTGTGCTCTTCGTCAGTGTATACATAACAGCGACTTGCCTGATACACATATTGGCGACCTGCCTGATGCAACCGTGAAGTCTGTGAAGCGGCACATTAGGAGCCACCAACTGCCCCGAAGCCAACGTGGGATTGATCTCAGCTTTGCCCTGAATGTCCTCACGGATGTCAAAACCCTGATTTTTGACCCAGTCCGAATTGCCATATATTCGCCCACCTGCATCAGCCGTCTCGGAATTGCTTCCTGTTGTCACTTTCTTGCTCTCTTCTTGTTTACTTCTTCTGTTCTCACCCTTTATTGGACTCTCAATCCGACGCTATATGTTGCCTGAATTCCCCAGTACTTTTGACTAATAAAGCGATCAAACAGAAAAATGTTCATCGGTGGTTTGAACTGGGAAACGACAGACCGTACGTCTCAAGCCATGTTGAACTCGCAGTCCATCCCTCAAATAGCTAATGCATAGATCAGAATCATTGAAGGACTATTTCTCCCAGTTCGGCGAAGTCCAGGAATGTACAGTCATGCGTGACAGCGCCACAGGCCGCTCCCGAGGCTTCGGGTTTTTGACCTTCAGAGACCCGCGGACCGTCAACACGGTGATGGTGAAGGAGCATTACCTGGACGGCAAGATCGTAAGTCTCCCCCCGCCTGCGCGGTGGATGCTACGAAACTCACACCCCGGCCAGATTGACCCTAAACGCGCCATCCCTCGTGATGAGCAAGAAAAGACGAGCAAGATCTTCGTCGGCGGCGTCAGCCAAGAAGCGAACGAACAAGACTTCAAGCAGTTCTTCATGAAGTTCGGCCGCGTAGTCGACGCAACTCTGATGATTGACAAGGACACCGGCCGGCCCCGTGGGTTCGGCTTCGTGACGTTTGACAGCGAAGCAGCCGTTGAAGCGGCCCTCTCGCGCCCGCTGGAGATCCTCGGAAAGCCGATCGAGGTGAAGAAGGCCCAGCCGCGGGGTAACCTGCGGGATGAAGAAGACCGCCGAAACAGGCGCGGCAGGGACGGGTTCCGCGAGGGAAGCCAAGCCGGCGAGGGAGCGCAGCAACAACAGGGCGCACAGGGCCAGGGCGGCATGCCCGGTGGGCTGACGCCCCAAATGATGGCACAGTACTGGCAGCGAATGCAACAATACTTCGCCATGATGCAGCAGCAGATGGCGGCTGCGAACGCCGGGGGTCAAGGCATGGGCGGCGGGGTTGGCATGGGCGGCATGAACCCAGCCATGATGCAACAACTGCAAATGAAGCAGATGCAGCAGATGCAGATGGGCAATCCGCAGCAGCAGCAGCAACCACAGCAGCAGCAGCAGCAGCCGCAAGGCAGCATGAGCCCTCCTTCGCAGAGCGCCACGCCTCAGATGCAGAACATGATGAACCCGGCCATGATGCAGCAGATGCAGCAGATGCAACAGATGCAGAACCAAAACCAAGCCGTGGATCCCCGGATGAACAGCCCCATGGCAGCCGGTGATCCCAATAGCCCTGGGAACTTCTCCGGGGCGCGAGCCGGACCCGGCTACAACGCCCACGAACAGATCGCCTTTGAGCAGCAGAAGTACGAGCAGCAGCAGGCCCGCCGCGTCATTGAGAATCGGGCTTTCTCGCCTTATCAGCAGGGTGGGCCTACTTCTTGGGAGGGCATGTACGATGAGGTTCCTCAGCCTAATATCCCCACGGGACCTCAGGCGATGAACCGTGCAGGTAGCATCGGTCGGGGTATGTACCTTACCTCGCTACCTAATCCATACCCCTTTCTCTTCGATCCACTATCTAACCGATCTCCAGGTCCAACGCCCCAACCCCAAAGCTCAGCCCCAGCAAACGCCCCCACGGGCCCCAAGAACGCCGGGAAACCAGGAGCTAACTACCGCGGCGGTGGCCGTGGAGGCCACAGGGGCTTCCATCCTTATGCTCGAGGTTGAACATACATACATACGTCCAATTGTTAGGGTTATTGTCTTGTCTGCAGGGGAGATACAAAATCATGCCAGAACTGGAACTATTTTCGTCCCTTCTCTTTCGTCTTCTTCTAAAACCATGTTATCAATTCCATATCATCCTTGTTCTTGTTCTTAATTTGCCATTCGCTAGGCCTGCGTCCCTGGTTTCCAAGTATTGTCGCATTGTCTTTCTGTCTGTTCAGGTTCAACATACTATTCGAATGTAACTTTGCTTTATATTATGATGTCATTCCATCTCATCTATTCATTAACATGAATGGTATACTATCTAGTTTAACTATCACTTCCAATCATCCATCCATCCACTGAGTCTTCATTCAGAAATCTTGCAATTGTAGATAGGTCACCTACCTAGTCAAGTGGACTCAGGAAATCCACCTAGAACAGATTGAGCCAGAGTCAAAAGAACCTATTCATCCATTCACTCAGTGACAGACCAAGTTAGATCAACCAGTTCCAATTACAGCAAGTGGTTACCTATCTATCACCCGAGGAACCGGACGGTAGCATCCTATTCTGTTTCTTCTCAGTGTTACTATTCCCACCGCTCTGATTGCTTTCCAAAAAAATGCTACCACGTTACTATCAACGGATGAGAAATATACGCAATCGAAAAAAGCAAGATGCTAAATGCTATTTGAAATGCTTGACAGATGTCTGGACGCCTTCAACAGATCAAAGAAACAGATCAAGAAACAGATCAAACGACATGCCAATGGGGTATTTTTACATTCCTCGTGACCGTCCTTCGACCTGGTGGTCTAATTCAATACGCAAACCCGTAGCCGGGTTTCGTGGCGGTCCGGCCATCGGGAGAACTCTCCCGCGATTGTCGACTTTCTCGACTCATGTTTCGACCGTGTCGGGGCTCCATGGCGTAGTCGGGTCCGACCAGTCGGTCGGTGCTCCCCGTGCGATCGTGTCCCGACTTCGGGTACTGGTCGCGGTAGGGCTCGTACGGCCCGGTGAAGTTGAAGTGGCTCATCTCGGCGTACTCTTTCCGGGGTGGGTTCTCCATCAGCAGCGACTCCCGCGCGTCGAGGGGAGTCAGATCGTCGACGTCCCGGCCCATTTTTTCTAAAAGACCCTCGCGTGTTAGCATCGACCGGTGTGACAACGTTGCTGAAGGGGAGAGGGGGGTAAGGAGAGGGATCTTTTTCTACTTACCGGCTTCCTTTCGGCGTCTCGCGTGGGGGTTCTCGCGGCAGCAGAGAATGATGGCATTGGTGGCGATGAGGATGGCCAGAATGCCGGTTAACGCCGACTGGACGGCGATCAAGACGATCCCCGTGACAGTTTTGGTAGTCTGGGACAGCCCCAGCTCCTCGACAAACACCAAGACACAGACCACTGACAAGACCCGCACGACCTGGATGCTGATGTTGATCCACTGCGTGGACTTGGCGACGTACGGCCGGTGCCACAGCAGGAGGGCCAGCATGAGAGCCTCCACGATCAGCTGCCCGACCGACTGCACCAGTCCGTGGCCGTTCCCACCGGCGATGATGCAGCCCTTGGCAAACATATACACGATGGCGGGGACGAACAGCCACCAGTAGTCTTTCTTGTAGTTGTCGTAGAAGAGGCTGTACTTCTTCCAGGTCTCCCGATCTTCGTACAAGCTCGACGCATCGCCTTCGGACTTCTTGTACTTGCGGGCCAGGTACGTGATCTTCCAGGCAAAGAAGCACAGCACGGCGGTGAAGAGGGCGAGGGTGACCGCGGCCAGAATTTTGGCGGCCCAGGAGTCCCCGCTACTCAGCTGGTAGACACAGTAGAGGACCCAGATGCCGTAGAGGACGAGAATCAAATTGGTGACGGTGCGGCCCAACAACCCCCAGTAGTCCTTGCGGAACCCGGTGAGTTTCTGCGGGAAGGAGCCGTAGAGCGCCCACGCCTCCAGGATGACCTTGAAGAGCAGGATGCCCACGGTGATGGCGGCAATGACAATGGCAAAGATCAACAAGACGGTCATGAAGGTGTTGGCCTCGGGGATGGTCAGCTGCTCCGCGTAGGCCTCCATGCCCGACACGAAGTGTTTCAGACCCCCGGTGTCTCCGTCACCACCCCCCTCGCCGGCCGACGGGTCGGAATCCACCGAGGTGGAGAGATCACGCGTGGCCAGGTCCAGGGCGCCGACGACCAGAGTCCACCCGCGCTTGGCCTTGGCGCCCGCGTCCGAGTCCGATGTGTTCGAGTAGACGAGTTTGGCGTCGCGGAGGAACTCGTAGCTGTTGGCGGTCAGGTTGCCGCCGGTGGTCTGGCGAAAATGGTCGATGGACTGCTGCATCTGGCCCCATGGGATCAGGCCCGTGCTGAAGGCGAAGTTCTTGGAGAAGCTGCGGTAGACGGCGGGATAGCTGACGCTGAGCATGCCGTTGGTGGCCATGGTATGGAACCACCCCATGACCTCGCCAAAGCCGGGACTGGAGGAGTGCGCGCCCGGGTGGCCGGCCGTCCCCAGAGCCGAGAGCCCGCTCAACGCCAGCGCCGCGCCGGCCACACCGGCGGCCGCGTAGGTGACGCCGGGGACCTTCATGGACTTGCCATTGGTCAGTTCGGAGGTGATGCAAGCGATCTCCTTGCCACCGTCTTTGGACCTGAGTTGCAGTTTTGCTTGGCCGTCCAAGTCGGGGATGGCGAAGGCGATTGCGGGGATCTGTTTGGCAAAATCTTCGGGGATCTCTTGGGTCCCTGTGGCCGAAAAGGTCCCCGACGGAACTGCGTGGTGGGAGTCAGGAGTCGGTCGGTCAATGGCTCACCGTGTGGCTACAGTGGGACGTACCTGGGCAGAGTTGATCGATGTGATTGTCGGCGCTGCACGGATCGAAATCCTTGTTGTAGACTTCTTTGCCGTACGCGGTGACGGATAAGGCGGCGGTGACATTCTGTTCTTTTTCATTGGTGCCGCTCACGTCGAAGACGACTTCTCTGGTGGAACGGGAGTAGGTGATGTGCAACTTTTTGACTTCGATCTGGGCGCCCGTCAGGCAAGTGGAGGCGCCATCGGTGCTCAGGGTATCGGCGGCCCAGGCGGTGGGGAGCAGGCCCAGGGCGATCAGGCCGAGTTGGGAAAGATAGACAAGCCGCATGTCGGCGATAGTCGTTCGTTCGACTGGACCGAACTCTGTGTTAGTGAGGCCAGGAAGGGTGTTCCTTTTTGGTTTGCCCTTTTGGCGAGCCTCGACGAGATCAAAATCAATCGTCGAGGAGATTAGAAAAGTGTAAACGAGATCAAAAACCGACAGGTCAAATATCAAACGGCCGGGATCGGAAGAGAACAGGATCAACCTGTGTAGAACGGAAGATGCAAGGGTCAAGCGCTTGCTTGAGGACGGAACAAAAATCGAGAAATGCAAGGAAAGGGAACAATCAAGCGAATGCAACAGACGAAAAAAACGACGGACGAGTCCCGCTGGACAATGGGACGAAATTGGGACGACTAGGAGAGAGGAACGAGGCCAATGACAGACAGCAACGCGAGCATTCTCTCGCCCAAACCACAGACCCCGTCGCTGTGAATCTTTCCTTTTCTCGTTCGTCACAGCGGCTGTGATGAAGAGAAAGGACGGGCAGCAGACGTGCAGGAAGACCGGCGCGTACAGACCACAGATGGGCGCGAGTCGGGGAGGAGAGAATGGACGTGTTGGCTTCGAGGGAAGCTGATCGAATGAGATAGGAGAAACGGTGGTGGATCAGGAAGGAATGCAGATGCCGGGCCAAAACCAACGGAGCAAAGTAACGACCGACAGCAGGAGAAAAGGGAGACAGACGTTGGAGCAGTGAGTGAGTGAAGTGGTTGGGAGAGAAAAACCGAGGGGAGCGCACAGAAAGACGACTCAGGCAACACAGTGGCGTTGTGGACTAGACACCGACGGGACTCTCATCGTACGGAGGAATTAGTATAGACCGTGGACGGTTCATGGTGGGGGGGGGGGGGGGGGGG
>KZ559616.1:24997-82658 GCA_002850765.1 Aspergillus taichungensis
GGGGGGGGTGGTTTTTTTTCGAGTCTGGATGTCAACATGGGCATGGGCATGGTTCTGGAATCCTCTTGATCGAGATGAACCAGTGACAAGCCAGGAGACACTTGGTCCACGGTCCGGTGGATTCGTTTTGAAAATCCGGAATCTGTCGTTAGTGTCTCTCGTAGGCCTACAGCAGGAAACGATCGATTGTGACAGAATTACCCCTGAGTATCTCCGGGGCCATGTTGATTGGCGAATGGCACGGCCTGGACACGGCCCAATCCCAGCTGTGGCGCAGTGGACCATCTAGACCTGGAGGGTCGGTATTCTCGTATTGGATGGTATGGGATGCTCCACCATCGTGTCATTGCATCCTATTCGAACCTATTGAATCTTTTCTATTCTTATCGGGTGTTGCGTGAAACTCGTCCATACCGACCAACCCTATGGATGGGTCTATTGTGATTCTCCCCACTCCCCAAGTGGATCAGCCTGTCGCACGTAGATGATACTCAGGATGGTCCTCTAGGAGGATTCCCTGGGACCATTCCTGTGACGGGATCAAGATCAGCCTGGTTAATTATGTTCGCGGTTTGCTGTAGATGATTCCCACGGGTCCCATACCGGTGAGCGGTCCCAGAACCTGATGTGACCACGCCAGCTGAGATTGTTTGAACTAGTGTGGAAATGGTCGATTGGATAGGCGCCAATCTAGCGCTGGTCGGACGAGGGAGGAACCAATCATCTCCCGGATCCTAATTATATACCTCGATAGAATATGAATCCATTCATTTATTGATAATTGAGAAGAGAGTCGTCCCAGTCTCTGCCGGCAGTGAACTCAGGCAGTCAATAACTATGTATATATAATGACATTCCCCCCCTTTTCTCCCCGGGAGGACAGTGATGAGATCCCGGTGCGACCTGCATAATGAGCTCATCCGCGGTGCACAGAGACGGATTGCTTCTAGCTTGATCGGACACTCTAGACGAAATCCGAGAACCGGGCAGTCTTCGTACCTTGCAGCCGCCACGATCTGATTGTAAATACCCCTAGGGAGTTAAATACTCCGGATATCTAATATAAGGTCACAGAGTACTCCGGATTGTTGGTACCCCTGACTACTGAAAATACCATGAAATGCGTATGCTCCTCAAGTGACGAGAGAAACGTACTCCCTGCCAATCAGTCTATCCCCCCAGTACGACACCAGATCAAAGGATGTCTGTCCCTCTCGTACTCGTGTCACGAGACGATCACATCCCCACCGACAGCAGAGATTGCCCTCTACCTCCCACTCCCCACGGTGAACGATGCTGACCATGATCAGCATATCCATCACCCCGCTAACATCAAATTGGCCAGCAAGGTGAAGACGGGGTCGGGACTCCGTAGCCAGTACTGCCGTAGAACCACCACCCCAGGCTATTTCCGTGCCGACTTCTCTTGCATCTCCCGCATGGCTGCCCGAGCACTCCGGCTGCCACCCAACTTCGGTCCCTTGGGCGGCTCCGGTTTCGTCGTCGCCGTCGTCGTCGGTTTCTTCTTTTTCGCCCGCCGACGGGACTGGATCGCGTCGAGGAAGTCTCGCCGGAATTGCTCAGCCACCTTGTCATCGGCGGCCTGATCTTCGCCCTCTTCCTCTTCCTCTTCCGGCTCGTCATACACGTCCACTATGGCCGTTAGCAACACCAGAAACAACCACCAGTAGAACCAGACTTACATTTACTCTCCCGTAAGATCTCCTCCACCAGCCGGTCTCTCTCAATATCTTCGCTGGTCCGCCGTTTTCGATTCCGCCAGGGTTTCTCGCCCCGACCGGCAGCGTCTCGGGAAGGTCCAGCCTCTTCTGGATACTGCGGTGGACCCTCCTCCGTCCCAAGATGTCGCGTAGCCGCTTCTGTCCGGGCAATATTCTGGAGTTTCGTCTCCTGGCCCAAGTCGATCTCGTGTAACTTGCCCAGAGACGCCGGCTGCCGTTGGGGAAGGGTCAACGAAGGCGCCGGTGCATGTCTGTCGTTCGTAGCTAGGGTATCGGTGTCGAGCTTATCAGTCGGGAGATTGTGTTGGAATCGCTTAGCCATTTCGGATTCTATATAGGCCATCCTTATCTTGTTAATCTCCATCACAGAACGTCAAGAAACGTTTGGGGGTAATCAAGATCAAGCGTGCATACGTACATGTGCTTGTCGACATCCACTGTTTGCCCGGTATGCGCCGTAAACCGATCACTCATGTGACGTATGCGCTCATCTTCGAGCTCTTCTCCCGTCGTCATCTGTCCCTGGCTGCCAGTGTTGGTTGATTTCCGCGATGTCGTGGAGAACTCGATGCCACCCTTTCGTGCCCGATGCTGTCGCCGGAGGCGAACGACGTCGCTGGCCTGCACTCCATCTTCTGCTTCTCCGGCAGATTCGACGGGCGGAGTATTCGCGTGATGCTCGCGATCTTCGCTCGGGGATCGCGTCTCCTCTGTCTGTTCAGGGCGACGCCGTAGAAACTTTCTCTTCTTGATTGGGCGGAAAAATGTCTCTTGTGTTTCCATTGTCCGTCGATAAGGTGCGAGACAAATTTGGACTGGACGGTCAGTGGGTGCAGACGAATAGATATTAAGTATAAGAAATCAGAAATTTCAAAGGATGGAAAGAATATGCAAAAGAGTCCAAGACTTCTGTCCAACGATGAGGCAAAGTGAGCTTGGGATCGGCTGAATAATAACAATGAAGCTTCCACTCCCGCCACCGTCACCCGTCGCGCCGCTCCCGCAAAATCACGTTCGAACCAAGATATCGCTCCTCTCCACCATCATCCCTGCCTCTCCCTCTCTTCCCATTTCCCCCCCGCCGAGTTCTAATATCCTTCTGCTCCCCACAGCGCCCGTCGAGCTTGGGGCTACGTCGATACCGGTCGTTATTTCCTTGGAATCCCTGTCGGAGTCGAATTGTGGACGAACCAACCGCCTCTTGGCCTTTCCTCCCTCTGCTCACCGTGAGCGATAAATTCCCGCGGTATCCTTCTGCGACAAAGACAATCGCAATATGAACTCCTCCATTCCACCGTCTGCTGCCGAATATGGCGGAGGTTAGTGAACACGCCCCAGTACTTGCGCTGCCTCCATCTTCCTTGATTGCTTCACTGCGCAGAAGCGCGAGCGCGCTCTCTGTCCAAATTTGATAGCACTTCCTTTCATATTCTAACCTACATATTCACAGACGAGGTCTCCGCCATTGTACTCGATCCCGGATATTCAACAACGCGCGCTGGCTTTGCAGGCGAAGATACGCCCAAATCCTTGATCCCAACCTCCTACGGGAAATATTCTGTTGATGGGAACGAGAAGCTGATATTCGGCGACGATGTCTACGTGACCCCTCGGCCCGGCTTGTCAGTTCATAACCCAATGGGTAGAGATGGTATCGTGGAGGACTGGGACATGGCGGAAAAATTGTGGGAGTACTCGTTCACCTCGCGATTGACGGGCGCGAAGCCCGGAAACCCCCTGCAAAACGGTTTGAATGATATCTCCGAAGGGGAGATGGCGGCGGAAATGGAGGGCGTGGAGAGTACCGAAGAGCGGCCCCTTGCGGATAGTCCGTTTTTGATGTCTGAGCCTGGCTGGAATCCCGCGAAGGCTCGCGAAAAGACCATCGAAATCGCGATGGAGAAGTGGGGCACGCCGGCTTTCTATCTGGCGAGGAATGGCGTTCTCGCAGCGTACGTTGCCTAGCTTGTTGGTGTTCAATGCGTCGATAAGGTTTTGCTGACAGTCGGCTCCAGATTCGCTGCTGGTAAGGCCTCTGCGCTCGTCGTCGACGTCGGCGCCTCCAATATTTCGGTTACCCCGGTGCACGATGGCATGATCTTGAAGCGCGGCGTACAACACTCTCCTCTGGGCGGAGACTACATCTCATCGCAAATCCGTGCCCTTTTCAAGTCCAACTCCCCGCAACCTATAACCATCACCCCTCACTACTTGATCTCCTCGAAGACCGCCGTCGAGGCAGGTCAGCCCCCGCAGGCTAAATACAGGACCTTCCCCCCCGAAAAGGCGCCCGACGCGTCTTACCGCAACCTCCTCGAGGAGCGTACCCTCTCCGAATTCAAGGAGTGCGTCGTCCAGGTGTGGCCCGGCCCGAACAAGCTCTCCGCCCTCGGCCCCAACGGCATCCCGAACGAAGAAGTCGCCAGAGGCACCCCTGGGCGGCCCTTCGAGTTCCCAGACGGCTACAACCAGGTCTTTGGCGTCGACCGCTACCGCGTCGTCGAGTCCCTCTTCGACGCCAAAGCGGCGATCCCGGACCCCGAATCCGCATTCCCCGCCCCGACGCAAGCCCAGACCGTGCCGGAGCTCATCAAGAACGCCCTCAACGGCGTGGACGTCGACATCCGTCCCCACCTGCTCGCCAACGTCGTCGTCACGGGCGCGTCAAGCCTGCTCTACGGTTTCACAGACCGCTTAAACCAGGAACTCATGCAGACCTACCCGGGCCCGCGGGTCAGGATCTCGGCCCCTGGAAACACCGCCGAGCGGAGGTTCGGCTCGTGGATCGGCGGCAGTATTCTTGCGAGTTTGGGCACCTTCCACCAGATGTGGATCTCCAAGAAGGAGTACGATGAGCATGGGCCGAGTATTGTTGAGAAGCGCTGCAAATAGATTATCCTTTTTCCTCTAGGGGCTTTTTTACTCTATAGCCCCCCGTCTATCTTATCTTTTCTCTATATCATGGTTCAAATAGTTATATTATTCCCCTGTTAACTCAAAACATCTTCTGGTATAACACTTTCCTTTCTGCTATGATCCATCCAAGCAGAGTACCTGTTTAGGATGAGTGTCGGAGTGTCAGTAGAAATAGGCAAGGGTATAAGAAAGTGCATCTGAAAAGCGACTATCACCGTTCTTTCATTCCCTACTGGCCACGTTTAAAGACGGTGATCTAATATAGAGACTCATTTATCAATGTTCATTACGAAGTACATATGTGTTGTAGAACTATGTCCATCTCGTTTGGTTGTGTCTATGTATCTTTAGAAAACACATAACCGCTCAATAGAATTATGCGTTGGGGCAGAGGATAGACATGGATTGACTAATCATTGGAATTCTTCTTTTTATCTGTTTTACGTATTGGTGAATTGGGTTTCTATCCATTACCTACCATATTTGGATAAACGGAGTATAGAATGTGTTTGTCAATTGGCTATCTAAAGGAGACTGACTAGCTGCAAGTGACTGGCTTCTATCACGCGTCGTTGGTATAAAACAAGAAGAATAAATTAAGGATATCACAACTTTATCTTCTCGGGTTGTCACACAGCCAGGAGCAAATATAGTGCAATTCTTGTTAGTGCCTCCAACCGGAGAGTGTACGACTCTTTGGAGGTCCCTCGGGTATCTGCTACTGGTCAGCCTGCATCTCTCCCAAAGAGTGTGTAAACAGTCGACTTACAGTAGGTGGCACCGAAGGAAGCGCCGTGATGATCGACTGTGTATCCCACGTGATTTCCCCAGTATTGTTACTATTGTTGCGCCGGTGGCTATTCTCTTTCCACTCAGACTCCTGAGCCAGTGTCATCTGCAGTGAAAGGACGTGTATCCGGGGGGCGGAATCACCACGCTTTGGCTTCAATGGGTAGGTAGTAGTATCTAGAGCCTCGAGCCCGTTCTGAAGGCTCGATGTGTGAGTTTTCGATCCGTCTGCCGGATCCATTGTCTCTGGCTTTCCGGGGCTTCCAAGGGTTGTCGATGGCTTCGTGCGGAATGCGCTCAGTGGGCCGTTGAGCTTTATCTGCGAGACACGCCGCGAGACGCCTTTCTTCTCCTTTCGTACGGTAGTCTCCCATGCGTCTGCCACCCGGTCTGATTTTAGGTAATGGAGGAGCTGGTCTTTCATCGTCTCTTGTCGAGCGGGTGTTGGAGACGCAGAAGGTCGCCGTTCGTGTTGCACTGGCATTGGTGGTGTCATTGGATCCGAGTGTTGTTCTTTTCTAGGGTAACGGAATGACTTGAGCTGTTCCATTGAGATTGTTCGGGCCTTTAATCGCCTGGGGGAGGGCGCAGTCGCTGGCCTTTTCTGTGAGTGGTCGAGGTTGTCGTCATCGGCGCATGCCATGGGGCTTAGTTTGGCCTTCGAGAGTCGCTTGACAATGCTCCTCTGGACGCCTGGGATGAATGAGTGGGATTTGGCGTGGTGCGTGGCTTTGTCTGTGTGTTTTATTGGAGTGGAAGTACTCATGCTTGAGCGCCTTGCTTCTGGTTCTTTGTCTACTCTGCAATCCCGAGCAGACGTTCGTCTAGCATCACGATGTCCAACCTTCTCCATAGACTGCGGGACGCCGTTAGTAGCCCTTGGAGGAATCGGATCGCATGGTAAAGGCTTTTCAATGGCTGTTTTGGGTCTCTCGAAAAATCTCCCACTGAAAGACCGCTGCGAAGATAAGCGCGGCGCGTGCATGGTCCCCCGTTCGGTCTTTTGATGAACCAGTTTCTTGCGACTTGCAACTCCTATGCGCCGCTGCATTTCGGTGATAGCCAGGGAGAGTTTGGATAGCGCTGCTTGTAGCTTGAGTCCTTTGCGTCGCAGGTCTGAAAAAGCCACATTCCATCCCTCTGCGTTGGAGAGCATAGCGCTAACAAGAGCGGTCATATATCCCGATAGTTCGTACTCCTTTTCCGCTTGGTCAAGGTACTTCCACAGGGCCCTAATGGCCGATTTTCCTTTCTGGATGTCTTTAAGACTGTCGTCGATAGATGCCGTAAATCGTTGGATTGCATGCTCGATCTTGTCGTTGTAATCAAGCATGGAAAGTCGGAATAGGCGGTCTTCTAGCATCTCATCGAAAGTGTTCAAATTCTGGAGCGGTAGGCTCAGGTATTGCATCCGAGTATGTACGTCGACCTCGACGATCAGAAAGTCTTCGGTCGTCCTTCCCAGAAAACCATCCACCTCGTCCACGTGGTTTTGGAGAATCCTCAACACCTCGGTGTCTGATTTTGCAAGCCCTCTTACGAGAAGGTGAACGCCAAATAACATCTGCGAGGTGAGTTTCCAAATTGGATGATACCTGAACATCTGTTAGTCCTAGGAGATACAAACCAACTGGACCTTAAGAAATTCGTTTCTGACTCACCTCCCGCCAGCTCTTTGAGGCCATTTTCGACCGCATAACCGCTCGTACTCGGCGCTTTCGAGAAGGTTCCTACGTCGTGTTTGCGCATCAATGTTGACCACCCGTCTACTTCCAGCACCTCCAACAACCTCTAATATCGATTCGTCAAATGGCCCTTGCAACTCGGGTATCGGGTGGATGGATAAGTGGCCAGTATGCTGGCTCCCTGCTGACGAAATCTCATCTCCTTCTTTGGCGCCGGCAGGAAGTACCCGTTGCTCTTCGTGTTGGATCAGCGGCGCCATGAATTAGAGATTAGTAGGGAAAAATGCTCGTATAACTGGTACCCCTTCTTTTCTTTTGCTATCCTGTCTTACTCTCCGAGTCTCCTTATTTTGTGGCGGTGTTTTTGTTGTTGCACCTCTTCCGCAGAAATGTTGCGAAAAGGTCTACCTGCGCATCAAATCTGCGCTGCAGCTGTCCAGGCTCCCTTTCAAGGCGATACGCCGCTTGAACTGCATGTAATCAAGCTCCATTAGGCTCAAGCCTCATCAGACACGGAGATGGGCTCGTGGCAGAGACTTTTGTAGGTTCTCTCAAGCTATTCCTTTTGTGAGGGGAAAGTCACAGTAGCTGGTCTAGTAAAAGATTTGGAGGCCGTATGTAAGGAACGCTCGCTCCAGCAAGGGTAATAGAGCAAGAGACGTCCCAAGTATCCAATGGGAGATGCGATGTACTGCGAACACTCTGCCAAGAAAGATTGCTGTCTCGACTCGCAGTTTATGGATAGATAAGAATAAGGACAACAGAAGGAGAATGATTGTCGATATAAAGACCACTTGCTGCCGCGATGATCCCGTAAGTCCAGGTGAGATGTAGGATGCGAAGGACAGTACGACAGTCGCAATGTGGGTAGAGAGTGGGTGTTAATTTGGGCAGGGTAGCGATAAGTACTAGTAAGTAATTAATCTGTCGCAGCTATAGTCCCAAGCTGCGAGGTCGGGGTAGTAGGTCTTGTGTAGAGCGGCGCTTTATATTTGAATCAGGGGTGTTTTATTGTTGGTGCCAGCCGAACTTGCGGAGAAGGAAAATCAAAAACGAAAGATGGAGAAGAAATGAAAGAATGAAGCCGGTGACAATAGCAACTATGGCAGCAATAGAAGACAAGAGTAAATTCCGTGATGAGACTTCTAAAGTAAGGTCTCGGGAAAGGGTTAAGGCCAACTTAAAGAACCACAGCAGGGCCTAAAATAGATCTAGAATGGATCGAGGGACGCGAGATTGTAGTTTCGCTGTCCTATCCATATTTGGGATCCTCCGTCTTAGTGTCCGAAGTTATATTACTTTTATTTCATTAGCCCTCCCCTCAGCCGTCCTCAGAGCTGCCGGAGGTCTACAGAAAATAAGCAGTATAAGAGACTAGGGAGGGGCGAATAATTGGGCTAGTCGTGATCAGGAGGAGCGATGGAGCGAGTACCGTAATGTAGCTCGAGACTCCCATGGTTAGACTAATCCCATCAATGCCAGTCAGAATATTCGCAACAGGATTCGAAACCATGCCGGAAACAGCTCCACCACCGTGACACGAAACAAACCTCGTCCACGTTGCGATAGGTGGTGGGGACGGCGACAACATGTTGTCAATTCCTCTGGTTGCAACAATGCAGTTGGGCCACTGAATTTCCAGGTTGGCTTTGAGACGATCGTATCGGGTTCGCCTGGCACCAGCCCTTTGAACCAATCAGAAGAATGAAATCTGCGTTGTTGGAACCAGAGTTGTTCGAGAACTGGACTGAGGGGCCACTGCTCCATGCCACCGGAGCTGCGAAGAGCCCGACCTCTGCCCAGTGCGCACCGTGGCCGGACCCAGTTGGCAGTGACTGAGCCTTGCGGGTGGGGGGCATCGCGAAGGGAGTTCCAACCATTTTAAGTCTACCCCCCGGGACAGTGAGGCTTTGCCTCAAGATAGGCGACGGACATAGATGACGATCGGCAGTCGGGACCACACAGACTGTATTGTTTCAGCAAATGGGAGAGCATCGGAGAACCGGGGTTCCGAATTACATAATATGTACTGGGTCGGCTTTCCATATTATATCGAAATACTCCGGACCGCCTTGGATTGCCTCCCACAAGTTTCATTATCGTCTAGCCGACTTGTATTTCGGGCCGATTATTATGAGAGAAAGACCGGATCCCAGAAGTTGGTCGGCAGGGATAGATCTAGGAAATCGCCAAAGAACATGTCAATATCTGCGAATCCATTAGATTCGGCGTTCTCCTGCGGATCTCCCTGCCAGTCCGAGGGTTCTCTCGGGGAGACCGCTTGTACTGTCGTGGATAATGGCAGTCCTTCTTCTATGTGGCGGTTGCTGTTTTTGTGCGGCGGAGACGGCAGGGCCATTGCAGGCTCCTCTCGGTCTTCGAGGTGCGTAGGCGATTTGTTTGGTAATGAATGTCTGGAGTCCGGACACTGATGCCGAGTATGCGGCCGTAGCTTCATCCAGCCAATCTGATGTAGCGCCTTTCTTCCCAGTCTCGCCATTGCCTCTGCCGAATACCAGCAAATGCCGAGTGCTTCAAGAAGGGAACAACAAACATCCAAACTAGCCTTGGCGCGATCCGAATGGGTGATAAGTCTACTCGAGCGAAACTGCTGGTATGCAACGGCCATCGACAGAGCCAAGGCATACGGCACAACGGGAAGAGGGCTAAGGTTCTGACTGCATTCGGTGGCGACAATCGACTGTATCCTTATAGCAGCGAGCCCTTGGCGAATATATGAAGGATTCGAGCTGTCGGGGTGGTCGGACAGGTGGTACCTGCACGAAAGGATGACAGCTGCATTATAGTACAGCTCCAAGAATCCTGAGACGCTAGTTCAGCCACGATCAAAACAAATTTCCTTCTGAGGGCAGAATCAGATAAAAAAACGTACCGAGAGTAGCAAAGTCCAGGTCCGCACGAATGTCGTCGCCCATCATTTCTTCGAAGGCTGGGAAGTCCCCCAGCCAACCCACAGTGTCATCCGCGTTGGGTCTATAGAGCGATATAACAGTCGCAAGTAAATCTGAGATCGCGAACCAAACCTCAAAGGCGGATCTAGAATGGGAGTTGGTCAGATGTGGCTTTTCGAGTCCAATGTCGCGGTCCGCGAGCAGAACAGGACGGCCACCTATACAAGCGTGCAATTTGTCTAGGGTCCACAGGCACCAAAAGAGATTGAAATTGGATTCGCTCAAAATTGTGCCTGGCTGGCTGTGAAGGTGGAGACCCACGGTTTGCGCTTGGTGAATAGCGTGGCATATGTGCATAGAAGCAGCCTCTGTGCCCTCGTATCCTTCGCAATGTAAGGACATCAGCGCGAGGATACGGATTCGGGTGAGCCGGTCTGGCTCAAGTCCGGCGTCTATGGCAGCGACGAGGCCGTTGTAAACGTCTGAACAGAATTGTCGAGGCGTCAAAAGAGGACCATCTGTGACCAAGCGGAGGGAGGATGTAGCGGCAGCGTCCTTCGCTGCAACAAGGCATATCGCCCTTTCCAGAAAAACAGAGGACACTCCCCCCGAGTAGGCCCGCAGAAAAGCGTCTTCATTGACAAGAGGGAGAAGGTGATTCACTCTTGAGAAATAAACCCCAAAAAGATGATCCCGGGTCGAACGCGGAAGACGCTCGCAGGCTCTAGCGGCCGACGCATACCGTTGCTGCAACACTGATCCTACAGATTGTGTCACAGGGGGTGTTGTTCGATCCAAATGATCTGGCAAGACTGCAACTGGTTTCGGTGATTCACCGTTGTCACTGACGTTGTCAGGTGGCATTGGAGAGCTTATCCAAAGACCAACTCGACCGCGAAGTTGACCCACACATGTGGCGTCAAGCTCCTCACGAATCAAAGCTTCTGGGTTCAGGTTTCCCACAAAACGTTCCGCTCGGCAGACATCTGGGACTTCTGCAGCGGGCGTTTTGGGAGTTGACCGTTCAGCAGATACTGAGGATGCGCGTCCACTGGGACGGGGTGATACGTGAATCTGGTTTGGGCTTGAGCCATTGATTCCCATGCCCAAGTGACGGCAGCGCTTCTTCAAGGTCCAAAATCGGCTTGTATTAGCAGAATGATATCTTCATTACCCTGGGAAGAGAAGTAACCTGTGCAGACACACCTTTCGTCGTTGGCATGCGGCGCAGGCTCGTAAAGCTCTTGTACGGCGCCGTGATTGGGGTACATCAGCAAGCCAAGTCAGCTCCATATCAATTGAAACTTATGCGGTGGTGGTTGCATCAGGCTAACAACTGGCTAGACGGAGAGGTGTTCAGTAGCATACTCCGTAACTTGGAGGTCTTTAGGCTGTAGAACGGTGAGAGAAGAGATCCTGTCTAGTGAAGCTGATAAGATAAACGATACAAATACTTATAGCTATGAAGTCAGCGCCAAGGATGTGGTTGCTATGAATATTTGTTACTAATTATGAGCATTAGTAATTAACTATCCAGATGCTGTCCGCAATGTACATGGTGCTTCTGCTCCATACGTTCAGATAATGTCAGATACATAATTATATAGAATCTGGTCTCGATTGATCGGCCATCTAAAGACGCTTGGCTTTGCAGATTATCTAAGACCGGGGTATGCTGGTAGTAATGCTCCATTTTGTGCCGTTGTGCGGGAGAGGTCCCGACTTTCACGTGGCGACGCGTCTCACGCGTCCGGGCAGATTGATGGCTCGAGGTTCGTCCTGGAGTTGACCTGTTCATTTTCATTTTGGTGATGATCATTCACTCTTATCATTCTCAATCTTCTTTGCACACCTATGCCCCTGTGCTGTCTCTATCCTGGTCTTTCTGGTGTTTCTTCTGACACGTTTACCTTGTGCTGAGCCGTGTAATCGCCGGGGTCCGTCATCGTCATCGTTCAATTCCGAGTGTTATCAATCATCATTTTTTAAAAGAACGCTTGGTTTACTGCCTATCGATTTGTTTCTTGTCCGGCTTGGAAAGACTCTCAGGCACCCCCAACTGAATTTTGCCAACATGACCAACCCTGCAAGCCAGAAACGGAGCGCTAATCATTTAGCGAGCTCAGCATCCGACGCAAAGAGATCCAAGGCCAACGGCAGCATCACCTCCTTCTTCGGCGCTCCTAAATCGAAACCCGTCGATGCGAAAGCCTCAAGTCCTGCTCTGTCAGGTGCCAAGCAGAAATGGATCGCGTCTCTGACCCCCGAGCAAAAAGAGCTCCTAAAGCTGGAGATCGACACATTGGATGAGAGCTGGCTGGTCCAGTTAAAAGAGGAGCTGGTATCCCCGGAATTCCTGAATCTGAAACGCTTCCTCTTGAACGAAAAGAAGTCGGGAGCCCAGATCTTCCCACCCGAGAACGAAATCTACTCCTGGTACGACGTCGATGGCCCTCGCGGATTTCCTGCGAGTCGACAGACACTGACCACGCTCTAGGTCCCGTCACACGCCCCTACACAAGGTCAAAGTGGTCATTGTCGGGCAGGACCCCTATCACAACCACAACCAGGCCCACGGACTAGCCTTCTCTGTCCGCCCCCCGACGCAGGCCCCGCCATCGCTAGTCAATATCTACCGTGGCATCAAAGTTGACTATCCCTCCTTCCAGCCGCCGCCCAACAAAGGCGGCCTGCTCACCCCATGGGCAGAACGAGGCGTACTGATGCTCAACACCTGCTTGACCGTGCGCGCACACCAGGCTAATAGCCATGCGAACAAAGGATGGGAACGGTTCACCCAAAAGGCCATTGACGCCGTGGCTCGCGTGCGAACCCGCGGCGTAGTCTTCCTCGCTTGGGGCAAACCAGCGGGCAATCGCGTTGCGGGCGTCAACCGTCAGAAACACTGCGTGTTGCAGTCGGTTCACCCCAGCCCACTCAGCGCCCATCGGGGCTTTGTAAGTACAACCTTCCCTGTACTGTCAGATGGAGCGGCATTGCTCCACGTTGGGCGCTGGTCACTAACAGAGACTCGTGGTTGGTTGATATAGTTCGACAATGGACATTTCAGGAAGACCAACGAGTGGCTTGCAGAACGCTACGGCGCCGACGGTGTCATTGACTGGAGCCTGACGTCTAAAGAAAAGACGGACATGCCCTCACCCAACATCAAAAGCCCCTCGGTCTCCGTCGGGGAATCCAAACCGTCCGCGGAGAAGACGGAACCGCAACCTTCGGAAACATCCACTGTGTCTAAAGCGACGGAGTCGGCCAAGGTTTCCGATGAGTTTGAAGAGGATGATGACGTTTTCAAAGAGGATCCCGACGTTCTTGAAGCTCTGATGATGGACCCAGTTCTGAACTAGGATTGATACTCGCCAGTTGTTTTTTTTCGATCAAGCTTTTCCAGGCGTGGATAGTATATCCCAGCCGATTTTGTAACATAACGAAGCCCGGAGTTTGATAGCCTATTTTGATACATTTTGCCATCGAAGCCCTCCGCGCTTACGTAGGCTGGAGGACCTTGACTACTGCTGTTAGGCTTTGTGGACTAGATTGGTTGTGTCGGAGACAAGATGTTCTCGTAGCGAGCATCATCTACATGGTACGCAACTCTGACTGCTTCCGGCGTGGATTATAGAGACAGAGTTCAAATTCACTACGACTATGACATGACTCGCAACACAGATAGATGCTGGGACAAGCAAGGGCAATGCGGTAAAACGATAGTTTACAGTATCATTCAGAAACTAGATTTCATCATCGTGTGATCAAGCCTTTAAAGCTCGTCATGGTCGCCAGTAGCGGCGGGAGCTTCACTGCTCGAGGCAGACGAGCTCTCGGCCGCATCGTCACCACCCTCCTCGGCCTTCTTCTCGGCAGCGGCCTCGGCATCAACCTGGTGCTTGCCATTCTCCTTGATGAAGTCGGCAAGGGCCTCGGGGGTACGAGCGCCGGAGTACTCAATCGGCGAGTCCTTGCTGCCGGCGGGGTAGAGCTTAATCGTGGGGAACCCGGTGATGGAATCCGGGACGTCGTTGGCGGTCGCATCGATCTTGGCGATGGTGACCTCGGGGAAGTCAGCGTAGAGGGTGGCAAGCTCATCGTACTTGGGAGCGAGACTGTTCCGGCATTGATTAGACGGCTGTATGGTAACGTGTAGATCGGAAGAATGGATAACTTACGACTTGCAGTGGCCGCACCACGGGGCATAGAACTCTAGCAGGACGTCCTTGTCATTGTTGATAACGAGGTCCTGGTACGAGTGCGCCACGACGACGGTGACGGGGCCCTCCTGGGTCTCAGGGATAGGCTCCGACTTGATGCTGGGCTCAACCTTGCCATCGAGAACATTCTGGATGAACTTGCCAACATCCTTGGCCTTGATCTCCTTGGACTGGTCGTAGGGGTACTTGGCGTTCTTCTCGGGGTCCTGGATGGCAAAGGCAGGGAACTTTTCGGGGTCGAGGTTCAGGTTGCCGGCGTGAGCACCGAACATCTTGGCGTCAATCGTGGCGATGTTGATGGAACCCTTGTGCTTCTCGGCGATGGCCTTGAAGTCCTCGGCGTACTTCTCACGCTCCTCCTGGGTCTCGGCGAAGATGTAGGCCAAAGGAATGCCGGCCTAGAGTAGGTTTCCCGGGTCAGATTTCCGAATGTCTTCCGAATGTCTAGACTCGGCCGCACCCAACCGCGGCGAGAGGAAAAGGAGTACACTTACAGTGATGTAGTCGGAGTAGGTATCGGGGCCGAGCTCACCAACAAGAGGAGTGCTGGCGGTCTTCACCCAGTTGAAGATAGCGTCCTGTTCCATCTCACCCTTGTATACGGCCTTCTTCTCATCAAAATCCTTGTACAGAACCAGGGAGGGCTGCTTAACACCCTCAGCCTTGGCGATGGCGGCATCACTGGTCGACGCAAAGAGGTACTTATCCCTCTGAGACTCGGCAAAGGATGTGAACGCCTCGTTGTTGCTCTTATCGTCGGAGTCGATGTAGCCAATGACCACAATCTTATCCATCGTCTTGACGTCCTCCAGGTTGTCTTCGGTCACGGTCGAAACTGCGGGGAGGGACTGCTTCACCATGTATGACACGAGCCTACAGCAACCGAAGGTATTAGTCACGGAGGTTCAACTTCATGACACGGAACACGACCAACTTACGCATCCGCCTGGCGGGCACCCTGGTAAGGCTTCACATCATCAAGACCACGGAAGATCTTCAGGGTGGGATAACCCTCGACACCCTGGCCACGGCACACTTCCTCCTCCTCGGTACAGTCGACCTTTACCAGCGGGATGTCCTTCTCCTTCAGCTGAGTGGCAGCTTCCTCGTACTTGGGAGCCAGAGCCTTGCAATGACCACACCAGGGAGCGAAGAACTCGGCCAAGACCAAGTCATGCTCCTTCATGAAGTCGTCGAAGGTGTCCTTGGTGAGAGAGACCACATCCGACGTGCTCTCGGGCTTGTCGTCAGCAGCCGAGACCACCGTGGTGGCACTCAGCAAGCTGAGGAGAAAAGGCGCGACAGACCGCATGGTGTTCTGTCCGGCTTAGAGAAGCTCGGGGAGGTGTACACAAAGAGGGAAAAGGTAGACAAAGTGGATAAATATCAATGATTTCACCCGTCCTCACCAAGGTTCCAGAGATGTGTTTGGATGGGAGTTGGAGTGGAGCAGAAGAGTAGAGAAAGGAGCAGGAGGAAGAAGAGGAAGAAGCTCCGTTAATTAAGTAGGTGGTGAGCAAGCTATGCAGCGGAGTTGAGGACAGTTTGTTCTTTCTACGGAGTACAGTCAGCTGCTCTAGCGCATCTTCACTGGCCAGCCACTGGCTCTTTGGCTCCGGGGCAGCAAGGGATCCTCTTTTCCCCCCCACTCGTTGAATCAAGTACATAACTAGTGGTACCTGTCTATAATCACGAACCAAGATCGACCGACCCATCAGCCCCCCATCCTTCCTCCAAACAAACATCATGGACTCAGCCTCCCTGTGGTCAGCCTACGAAGGGGCCAATTATCATCGAATTGTCTGGGGCTGACGGGCCTTACGGGCCGGACTGGCGCGATTCAGAGAACAAAGTCGATACTATTTATATATATCAGCCTCTCTGGCCAGGTGTACACAACGTTCATTATTAATGATTAGTCAGATATGGAGATCACCCTTGGTTGGTCTCTCGTCTCTTCATTCCGGAGACTCCTCGGACATACCAAGGATTGTTGCTTTGTTAGCGTGTTATACGGAGTACTGACAAATGCATCCAAGAGCCTCACCCTCTGTCAGTGGGAAAATGACACGTTACCTCATCAAAAGACCATAGCCACACATAGAAAGACTGTTGGGTGGAGCTGGTGGGACACGAGTGCTTGGTCCTCGAGACAATGAAGATGATGAGAGGTGAAGAGTGCAAAGAAATATGAAGAATGCAATGTCATGTCATTAGAGCAACCCAAAAACACCTATGTATGCAAAATCACTGCAACTCAGAACCGGTGGCATTAACATCTACTACCCGGTAGCTTACAGCGCTACATATGCATAGCAGAACATAACAATCATGGAAAGTCCTCTTTCACCATTCTCAGTCCTCCATGACCGCAGCGTCGACACGGTCGGAGTCAGGTGAGACGTGGGAAATCGTTCCGTAGCCAGGAGCCCCCGTCTCCTGTCTGCCATCTAGGGCGGCTGATAATCCAAGCGCGTCACGCTTTCCCCGTTCTACATCCACCAGGACCATGAGCGGCAGGGGCAGTCCGATCAATACCGCCAGGAACAGGAACGCCGGTCGAATATCGCCGTAGCGGTCCGTGATCATGCCCACAATAGCGGGGCCGAAGATGCTTGAGCCCTTATCGGTGATGGCGTAGAGCGCGTAGAAGGCCGCTTCGTAGCCCGGGGGGATCAGCTCACCAAAGAAACTTCGACAGTAGGATGACAGCCCACCCATGACAAGTCCATACACGACCCCCAGCGGAAACATCTCCCAGGGCTGTTGAAGTCCAAGATAACCCAAGTTTTTCACAGCTGGGATAAATCCCAAAAGACCATAAAGCGGAATAAGCTCAAACAACATGATACATGCAATGATAGTCTGTGATGCACGGAGACCGAAGACTCGGGACACATAGCTCCAGGAAAATGCTCCCAGAACTCCTGCAACCATTGTGATCACATTGATCAACCCTAAGGTGGCAGGCTGCATCTGAAGCTGGGTCTTTGCAAAGAGAACCGCGGTTCCACTCACGGTAGCTATTCCGTCACTGAGGAGAAACCAAGCCGCGAGGAATAACAAGATATCCTTGAGGCGTCGAGCCCGTAAGGCCGTTCGACCTAATGACTTCCAGGCGTATATTATATACTTGAGCCACGAATAGCTTTGCTTCCCGTCCCCGGAAAGTGGTATCGGTGGCCCAGGCCGAGGTCGCAGCCAAAGGGCCGCCGGGATGGTGAAACTGAACCACCAAAGCCCAATGAGAAACAAGGCGAGGCGCAGTGAAAAGGTGGTTTGACGGGTTTTCATGATGACTAGGATGCAAATTACCTGGAGTAGGACCGAACCAATGTATCCGATACCGATGCCATATGATGAGATTCGGGTGGACAACGATAGTTCTCGTGAAGTACGCATAGAACTTGGTTGGGCTGTTGCTCCCACAGTAGCCTCCTGACCAACACGATCAGACTGCAGCAATGGTGCCGTTTCCTCGCTTCCAATATGGCGAGAATCAGTTGTTCTATGAGAATCCGATCCAGCCGAATCTGACGGGGTCACTTCGTCATTTCCCTCGGACAGAGAGGGGTGATGACGGACTAAAAGAGGCAAGAATGAGTTTAACAGGACAAAAGACGCCCCGAAGCAGGTATTCGCCACGATCGCAAATAAACTGCCGAGAAGGTAAATGCTAGGCGTTACTGAGAGAAAAAGCATTGTAGAAATTGAGCCAATGAGTGCGAACGTAACCAGGAGCATTTTGCGATGGTTGCCATGGTCGGCAGCGCCCGACATTGATACTATCAGAACTGCCTGCACGAAGACACTGAGCGAGAAAGTGTACATGGCGAAACTGGCTGTGTTTATTTCGAAACCAAGGACATCCACCACGCATTGGCTTGTACGGGACACGGAGGTCAGAGTATCACGGTCCATGGCTGACGTTCCTGAACCGTGCCAAGTAGTGCTACATGGAGTCGTTTTATCTGACAGGAGGACGCCACGGTCTCGAGCCATTTGCTCTAGGGTGATGGGGAGGAAAGAACCTGGAGAATAACCATCAACAGCTGAATTATAATCTGAGCTCTGGAGCGATACACTTACCCATCGCGCACACGGTGAAGACCTCGGCTGCCCATCCATAGCTATACCACCCAGCAAGCTCCTTCTTACTCGTTGGCCGAGTGTCATCGCCTGGGTGTTGGGAAGCTCGAGAGCCTATCCCAGGCATCTGGCTTGCCGGCATACTGGTACCAAATGAGCGACGAGCAATTTACATCCTCGACCTTCAAGGAAAGTCGACCGATCGGGATTCGTGATGGGGAGAGTGACGCGGCGTCAATTCGGTTACTAGGGGTAACTTTTGTACGCTATTCGGTATAGCCTGGAAACAGATCAGCAGGTACTTCACAAAACATATCAACCATAAGATCCATACTAAATCAGATATGCTGGACTGGGAAAAGAAAGAACATCACTAGGTACGTACCTAGGTAGATAGGTAGATAAGGACCAACACTCAGTTGTACTCCGATAGCTACGCTCATTTGATTACTCTGTATTGTCCGGTGACAGCGAATTACTGCATTCGGTAAAGCGCGCCTAATCGGGGAAAGCGCTTGGCATTGTAGGCCACACACAGAACATAACATCAAGCATGTCGGCCGTCACAGGCCGTGACGAGGCGTTGAACAATTCCTTGGGAAGTGGCCGTTGATGGTTTTATCTAGGGATCTATGCTGATGCATCCTCTGCGTTGACCCCTCAATTAAGCATAGCTCCTCACCAGGCAGGGACAATGTTACCAATCTACATGTAACTATTTTCCCTTTTGATCATATAGTTTTGAATCTATGGGTTCATTCATCTGTCTTCTCATTCACTCTATTGTTTTACATTGGTTCTAACAATCTATAGAAGGTCCAGATAATGGGGTCCTGCAGATCGCCTAGGCGAGGGCCCAGCGTACAATGTCAATCAACCAACCAACCAGTGTAGCTGATGTTAAACATTCATTCGACTGGAGTCCCCCGCAACCATCACTCTAAAATACAAGAAGACTGCGGCTGCCCGTCGTCATGATTGACCACTTAGACAGCTGCGACTCGGACGTTCACGGACTTGCTGGGTGTGCCGTAGCGATCCAGAACATACAACATGTAATAGCCAGGCGCCGCAACTCCAGGGTCCTCAGGGATCTGGAAGTCATAGGTGTTAAATCCATGCCAGAACCATCTCCTCTTAAACGGAACAGAAAGACGTCGCTGGTCAGTATCCACGGTGTGTGTGGCCGAACCGTAGCGGATGATGGATGCTGCATCCTCTGCGATACGCGAATCGGTCTTGACTTTGATCCAGTCACCCGGTTTCGCCTCGGCTGGCTCAACCGAGTAAATAACGGGACGGCTGCGCAGGGATCCGTCACTATTCAGATGACTCGGGGGCGTGAAAATCTGTCCGTCAAAATGGTTGGCCGTGCAGTTTCCGCAAAGACCACCGCCTCCAACGAAGACGGTCCCGTCCTGAAGCAGGAGCGCGATGCTATGATAGGTCCGGGCCACAGTATTGGGGAGCCATGTCTCCCAGGTGCTCTTCGCAGGCTCCTTCGCGTTGTAGACAAAACGCTCCGGCTCAGAGACGAAAGTGGTTTCATTGAACGGGAACCCCCAGTCTTGTCCTCCGGCCACGAAGACCGAACCATCTGGAAGCACCACCGAGTTATGGAAAGTCCGCTTATACTTCATACCAGCCGGTTGAACCACTGATGCATCTGTGTTTGGCTCGTCGATTGAAATGATATATGTATCATCGAGAGCAGGGCTTTTCTCGTAGTCCTGGGATCCACCGAAGCCGAGAATCTTTCCCCCGTCAAACATCACTGCGTTCCCACACATGGCATCCCCGTACTCCTCGTGATTGCGGTCACCAGCAGGGGTCGTTGTGCCGTTACCAACCATGCCGTACCAGTTCATCTGCTTGCTAGGGCCGGCTTGGAAAACCGTTTCGTTCTTCCAGCCGAAAAGCCAGCCATGGTTATCCATTCGCCAGCTGTCGAGATCTTCGGTGTACATTTTGGTCACATCGCACTCCGGAAGCTCTGTCCACCTGTCCGCTTGGACGTCGTAGACCTCGCCAAACTTGTTGCCAATAACTTCACCGAAGGAACCGCCAATGACAAAGATACGCCCGTCAGAAAGAATGGTTGCTCCTTGATAACCCCGGTCGACATTCATATGGTATCTTTTCTCCCATTGACCGGTGGCAGTGTTATAGCGGGTGGTCTGGCGCGCGCTATTACCACCAGTGACAACGATATTTCCATGTTCGTCGAAGGTGATTCCAGGGCAAAACATGTCATGGTTGGTCTGGTTCACTTCTCGTGGCGTCACGGTTCGTTTATAAGGGTTCCAGGTGGAGACTTGGGTCTTCGAACCCATGTTTTGAAGGTAGGTGTTGTACTGCCATGAAGACCATCCGATCAGGTTTCCAGTCGTGGGATCGATAGCCCCGGACACCGGAACCAGGGGTAAATCAATCGTCGGTCCCCAGGCGCCTTTCTTCGGGTCAGGCTGGATGTACTCGGTCTCATAGACATCTAACTCAGATATGAAGGCAGGACTATGAGTCATCTGGAGTCGTAGATATCTCCCCTTTTCGGGCTGGAAGACAGACAACTTCTCGCTGTTGTCTGGCCACCACCTGCCGTATGCGACCTCTTTCCAGGTCTTCATATCTTGGCTAACCTCCACCGTGTGTGTCTCGATAAAGGCGTCCGCATCCTGGTAAGGCACCATGACCAGCCCACTGATGCTTCGCTCTTTCTCCAAGTCCACCGTAATCCACTGGGTGCCACCGACGTCCTCATTTTGCCAGTACGAAGCGATACTGGGGTCTAGAACATTGGAACAGCCGTGGCCGGTAACCGATGAGGAACAGGTCACAGACAGGTCACTGGGATTGATCTTTTGGCCCGGTGGTTTGGGCTGGTCTAGGGTTGGGACGGTATCTTCTCCAAATTTGTCGACAGCGGGGGTTTTGCCCTCCTGGTAGAGTTTATCGTGGTCCAGGGGGTCCATCTGCGCGTGGACGAGCGCCGGTACAGCAGCCGCAAAACCCCACGGTACCTTCATGATGAATCGCAGTTGCTGAGTTGTCGGTGGTGCGGTGAGAGTGAGCGGACGCAATAAGCTGCATGGAACTGTGATGCGACCGTCGGCGTAGTCTGCATCGCCTTTAAATACCCTCCGATAGGATGTTGTGGTTTGTGGATATAATTAATGCTGTAAGGGTTCCTTAGACAGAGAAGGCTGGCATGACTCCACCGGAAATTAGGGCTGGTCGTATTCTCTATCCCTTTGTCGATATCAAGACTAGCATTCTGCTTCTCCTAGGAAATGTCAGCTTAGCCACTGAATTCCTACATAGACATCCCTCTCTCAGGTTGGAAGGGCGAGCAAGGGAGGGATGGGTTGTGTTTGGCATGGTAATGGCCCACCATGCAGGGGGGTTAGTAGTTTTCAAAAGGACACAGAACAATGCCATCTATGTATCAGACAGGTGGTGGTCATTTCATACATATGTGTATTGTCGACACCCTTGCTGGAATCTAACCAGGAAGTGTAGATGCGACACTTGCACTTGTTAAGGGAAGTGAGGTCCCCCACAATTGTTTCCGCCATCCTCGAATCGTATACCCCGAATTCGTTTTTTAATGGAAATGAAAGGAGCCACCGCTGAGATGTCAATGCAAGCACCACAAATCAAGCCACTGGGAACAGCCTTTTCCAAAACCCAGCTCATGTACCAGCATTCCAACTCTAATGATTTAATCTTAAAGTTATGTTGTATTACATCTGTAGTCCACACATGGGAGATTGCTCTGTACGTAAATCTAAAAATTCCTGGCGATATAATTAACTTTTCCTTCCAATGCTGGCACAATAAACAACCTCCTCATCCTACAGAGCCAGGAGCATTCATCCTCCCAGGTCCCAAGAAGGAATGGAAGAGGTGAGACACCCTGCTTGGGAAATGTTGCACCAATAACTTTTTGTGAACGAGTATAGGGCTCGCCAGCTCGCCAGGCAGTAAGGTACTACTAGTGCCCACCAGTCTGGTTACTAGATATATGTATATTCTAATCAATAAATCTAAAGTAGTACAGATACAGCTATTTGATTAAGCAGGTACCTTGTTACTGAGAATAGAGATATAACTACAGCAACTAGCACCTAGACTAGTGGTTACTGCCTCGCCACCTGGCGACCTGGCGAGCCCTATACTCGTTCATATCGCCAACCACATACCCACTGGGCCTTGGGAATGCATCTATTGGAAGGCAGATATGTTTCATTGGGTGCATTGTAGCTCCTGGAACTGGGCACAGGGAGAGAGATGCCTTCTCATCAATATTGGGGTGGGGTTCCCATTCATGCTCTATGACCTAATGCATCTGCACGGTGCATGTACAATCGAGTGAGTTGTTGTCTCAGCTCAGGTTGCCACAATGATAAGGTACGCATGCATTGGCGATGCCCTATGTAGTTGCGGGAAATCACTTTGACCCCTCCCACCGTTGTTTATAAATACTCTAAGCAACACGAGCTGACAGAAATCCTATCCTTTCTTCATATCCATCCCTTGTCGTTGACAGACTACTCATCCATAATCGAGCCCCCTTGAAACAAAATAACCCTCAAGATGCCGCCCCCAGCAGACGTCCTGAAAGACATGCAAGGCGATATCTGGTAGGTATCCCAGCGTTTCCGTAGCTGAAGCGCCTGTAACTAATCCATCACTAGGCCTGGTCTTGGGAAGTCATACGAGATCTTCTATTTGTTTTCAATCGCCAAACCCGATGACTTCAAAGAAAAAATCAAAGCCCTGGCGGATAAGGGGGAAATCACCTCTGCTCAAGGGGCGTTGGACAAAAGAGCCCAAAACCGTGATTCGGACAAACCTAGCCCCTCTGCTGGAATAAATGTCTCCTTCAACTCAGAGGGTTTGAAAAAGGTAGTACACCTTTCTCAAAGCACCCGTCCGGCATATCACTGACGTTTCATTGCTTTTAGCTCAAATGGGATGATAGATCTCTTCCTAGAGGGAAGGGTCTGAAGGAACGCTACTTCAAGGAAGGGGCCAAAACCGATACCATGGCACAAGGCCGGGATGACCCTGATGATTACGATGATTGGATGAAGAATCATATCAGTGGTAAAAAAGTCATCAACGGGCTTTTCCTCATCGCCGGCAACAAAGTGACATGTGAAGAGGGGGTCTCTTTTATCGAAAAAGAGCTTGGTGACTCGATTGAACGCATCGAGGCCATTGAAGGAGACGTAGGGCCAGAACACGGCTTCGAGCAGTAAGTTGCCCTGTCTGGGTTTCAAACCACTCTCTAATGCATCTTTAGTTTCGGGTTCAAAGATACCATCTCACAGCCCTTTTTGGAAGGATGGGATGACGCGAGTGACATAACTCTGAATTACCAGTGTCGGCCAGGGTAAGGAGATTCTAGCTCTAAACATCACCCCAGCCACCTGAGCTGACAGCATACAGGGTGATCGTTGTCAACCACAAGGGCACGAACGGATTTGATGAAGAATCGAGACTCTGGGAACCAGACTGGGCAAAGAACGGCAGCTACTTTGTTTTCCGCAAATTGGAGCAAGATGTGGAAGCATTCCACAAGTAAGTCTCTGCGGTGGGGTACCCACATAGATCACTAACAGCTACCATAGACACGCGGAAAAGCTGGCCAACGACAATTCGCTGGGCTTGAACTTAAACGCAAAGCAGCTAGAAGCACGCTTTGTCGGCCGATGGCACAGCGGTACGTCAGGGAGTCATATCAGATTGCATACGGACTTACTGACCTGTTGATTCTAGGAGCTCCAGTTGAGTTGCATCACTCGGAGGACCCTGGCCCTGGCTACGATGACAACAACTGGGACTACGAAGAACCCTACCATGAGCTGCATTGTCCTTATGGTTCTCATATCCGCAAGTGCAACCCCAGAAATACGTTTGGCCAGACCCGCGATAAGGACCTGAGCTTGATCATGCGCCGCGGTATCCCTTACGGTCCGAGATGGAGAGAAGAAGACGATGAAGAAACCAAAAAGCAGCCACGGGGCCTTTTGTTCGGATGTTACCAGAGCAATATCCAGAATGGTTACTCAACGATCATGAACAGTAAGATACCCCCAAATCCCCTTTGGTACGAAAGGCTCCTGCTCTAATCACATCTAAAGGGTGGTGCAACAATGATGGTTTTCCGCTCGCAGGGTCGGGACAAGATGTGCTGGTGGCACAGCCCATTAAGGGCGCAGCTGATCCAAAGGATCAAGTACTGCACGCTAACCTATACGGCTTGGATCCAGACGGTAAGCCTCACAAGCTACGTGACGGCAAGCATCCGGAGGAGAAGAAAAGGCGTTGCGATTTCCCCAGCTTTGTCAAGGCCCGTGGGGGAGAATATTTCTTCACACCCCCCATTTCCTTCTTTACTAAGATGGTTGAGGCGTTGTAAGTCGAACAATGATGTCCTTTCATGTCATCTCAGAAGTCGGCTATGGCAAGAATCTTTGATGGCATGCTCTCGGTTATTTATGCAAGGATATACGTTATTGAAGAGGAAAACAATTACGGTGTGCTGTTGAATGGCATTGAGATTCGTACTGTAGAATGATCCCAAAACTCTCTATGATCAAATAATTGTCACAGCTGGTCGAAACCACTTGAAACAGTACTCCTCATTAGTTGATGCAGCTGGGAGTTGTGTTCTGCCTTGTGCTTTTGGACGGACGGCTTTCCTTCTCAAGACACTTATATTTAACCAATCGAAGGCTCGCACAAGTAGTAGTGTGTATACACTTGACACTAATCACTCATGGTCATCTTCCAGAATGATAGAAGATACTAATAACCTTATTACAAGGAGCGTCAACATCAATCGGGTTCTCTGAGTGTTTTTACGACTAACCCTGGGGTGTCGCATACACTATATTGAGCGCTCTTGCTCAGGATTCCCAGGCAAACATCTAACATTTGTATGAAGGATTTCTATATCTTGTTTACTAGTTTTTGCAGTAATTTCTGATAACTAGAAAGGTATGTATTACCTGTAGATTACCGAAGGAAAAGCCACACAACACGCGGCCCTTCGTGCTTGTGTATATATATATACTCATGTTTATATAATGTAACCTGCTGTGCATTTTTTATATGAAATCATGTAATTCATATATATACATACTTATTATTTCATAGACATAAAATTCATTCATAAGCTTTGATAAATCACAACCAAAATACCATCTTAATACTCAAAATCAAGAGGTTGAATCAAGCTAGCCCTATTTCAACGTCTACTCGAAACTGCGGTTCTACCCATAGAAAGCAAAACCGCTGCGGATTCTGACCCCCTGTCACCGAATCCGCACCGTTGTGGGTTCAGTGCAGTTATGCCACTCTAGGGTAGGACACATATAATGTATTCAATCGTCTTCTCCTTTTAAATAGACCTAGATGGGCTTCTGACGTTTCACTACGGCGTAAGTGTATCGTGTAGTGGTATGGTGCATATATTGTTGGTAATTACAAGTATTGATTACTAAGTCTCAGTTAACCTTAAGGCACCAAGGCTGAAACACCAGCCACCAATCACCGGCCAGGCGGACAATCTGCCGGTCAACCTGAGGCTGCTCTCGGGCTCTTCCGCTCTCACGCATTTGCATGTCTTTGCGCAAGCTTCATTCATCACCCACACTGTCCTTGCCATCTTGCCAAACACGCCGGTGTTTTCATTATCTACTGTACTAGGATCACTCTCATAGTCTCTCTGGATCTTCTACCTCGGCATCATCATCGCGAAAGTTTGACACCATCCCCTTCTCCGCTGTCGCTCTCCGTTGCCCTCCGCCGCCCTCTTCGTTTTGCGACTTTCCTTTTCCCGATCTGCAACATACATCGCTGGACTAGTCAGAGATCGGACTTGGGGCGGAATGGTTCAATGCTCATCACTGCTCTGAGGTAGCTCGCAATACGGTCAATTCGATGCCTTATTGAAAAGAGAAACACTTTCGCGGTTTTATGCGCCTGCCGTTGGGTTATTCGCTTTACCTGGTCGTGCGCGGGCTGCAAAAACGACAGACAGGTTCTGTCTGAAGCTGATATATCGCGCCTTTTTGATTACACATGGCCTAAATCTGAGACTCCCAGTCTGACAGGGAATATTGCCGGCTCTCCTTTTCACCTCCGCGCCCGTTGGTCTGCCTCCGCCCGGTTGCTGGTCAGAGGGGGTGAAAGAGGAGAACCTTGACAGTCACTCGCCGAATCGCATTCAGACATGCCGGGGGTCGTCATGGATAATGTCAGTGCCGGTGGAATCAAGCCGAGGGTAGATGTACAGGACTCCAGAAATGGCATTACACATCCGCCTGGCAGTACAGGAAACATTCAAAACGGCTCATTTCACGTCAACGGAGGAATGGACGACCAGGGTCACAAGGCAGCAGTCATCCCGGCTGTGTCAGCTCAAAACCCGCCAGAGTTATTGCATATAACTCAAGGGTTCTTCCCTTTTTCCACATTGATAAATCGTTCGGTGCAACAATGCTGGAACGACCTATCCGAATTGATAACAGAGCTGGCTGAAGTTCAGATACCATCACAAGGGTCCGGCTCACCAACATCAAACCTCAATGGGAAACCACCAGGAAACCAGAGCCCGGAGAACCTCCAAAAGAAACTTCGGGTACTGAATTTTGCCCATGCGAAGCGGGCAGAATTCATCAAACTTCTTGTCCTATCGCGATGGAGTCGACAAGCAGTCGATGTCAGTAAATTGATTGACCTTCAAAATTTCATACGCATACGCCATCAAGCCTACGTTGGCGCTCTACAATCGATTGGGGATATGAAACGGGATTTAGTTCAAGCTCAAGTGGCCAATCCGGATCTCCAAACAGCATTGGAAGTATTGTCGAAGGGCCAAGTAGTTTCAATGTCAGATGTAAGTCACCCCGTCCTGTTTCTTCGCAAATTCGATGTCTGACTGATTGTTCTCCAGCTGGGGTATAAACCTCCAAGGCCACTGACAGCGAAAGGTGCTTTAAAACGACTTAAAAAGATCAATCGGATTATAAGCGTGAGGCTAGCGTTACATGACGCAGTCCCTCCATCCCTCAAGACTTACCATGTTCACGACGGCAGGGTCACGTTTTCCGTACCCGGCGAGTTTGAACTTGATCTGTCAATCGGAGAGGAAAATGAACTATCCCAGTTCTATTTCGTCGATGTGCGCTTCTTATTCACTCCGTCGTCGCCAATCCCCAGCGGTCGAGTGTTCAACGAGCTTGATCTTAGAATTAATGATATCTTGCGAAACGATGGTTTAGCGGGATGCTTCCATTTCTTGCACAGCTTGGTATTGACAAATAAAGTCAATATACTCTTCAAGCAAGCCATTCAATTAGCAAGAGGCCTCTGGACAGATATCTTGCACGTTGAGCTATTGCATCGAACGCTGGTCGTGCAATACTGGGCTCTCAAGCCTGGCCCCAAAAGTTGGTTAGAAATTGGCGTCAAGTGTGGTCGACGCAAGACAGAAGGTCAAGGCCCTGGCCTACCTTACCTTGGTCTGCGTTGGCTGAGGGATGGCCAAGAAGCCGGTAGTGAAGAGATACATTTTGATGCAGCGAATCTTTCCATGGAGCACATCCTGCGAAGTGCCATTGCATTGCACATATCTCACATATTGTCTTCAGCCTATAACAGGATCATCAAAGCTTCGCTTTACGCTGCCGGCGCCTTGTCTTTACGCGCGCAGATAGATGGAACAGAGCCTGGAGATTGTCAACTTGATGTACAACTCACAACGTCAAGGCGCGCCCGGGTCTCTATTGAACCAATGTCAGGAACGATCATTCTGTCGACGACCCCAAATGCATCTGAGCGTCCCGATAGTGATCGCAGCTCAGACAGAACACCTGTCGACGATATTGTCTCTCGGGTTTCTCGTCTCCGTTGCGTTTCCGCAATCGAACAAATTGAATCGAGCGTCAAGATGTTTGGGTTTCAACCAGTCAGCCCTAGGGGACTGATGATCGATTTCCGGAAAATATTTCCGCCTAATGTCCTGAAGTTTTCTTTCTTTTCACACCGTCTCTGGAAGCGGGATTGGATGATCGCGGCTACGAGTAGCGTCGATGGTGACAGCTGGTGGATCGTGCATGTTCAGTCAGCATCATCATCTCGACACCAGTCAGTCCTGAGCACAGACATCTACAGCCCATCGACCCTGCATTCAGCCCAGCCGGTCAGCAATTCACTATTCCCTGTGGAATATGGGACTAGCTATGCATCGCTTGCAGATCTCGGACATTGCCTATCTGGGATTTTGGCAGTATATGCCAACGCAGTTTGTCTGGCGGGGTTTCAGGGCATCACTTTTTACCCCCACCTACACAGGCTGAGAATCGGCTCGGACCTTAAAGTACCAGATATCTTTGTGAAGTACGATACGTCAAATATTCCGTGTGGTTTACAGATATCATTGCCTTCTTGGTTCAAGAAAAGGGATTTTATCAATGATACTATCCGCATTGCCTTTCACGGGATCGATTCTCGGAAGAAGGTGGCCATAATGGTTGCTTATGGGACCTTATCGAATCCGGTCAAGGTGTCTGGCACACTTCCTTCAAAATGGGATCATTCGGTGACTTTTCAAAAGAAAGGCAATGGGTTTGCAATCCGTTTACTTGCTCCTGTGGGCAGTCCCGTCATACTGGAGCTTTTTGAAAGCCTACAAAGGCTCGAGTGCGTTTTGTCAATGATCGACACCCTCCAGGCAAAGAAAATGGAACTTCGAAAGTTGTCGCTCTCCGGTATTTCATTTGCTTATGGCCCTGGGAAGAATCTTGCCGCGAACATCGAGATGGGAACATCGAGAGCGCGAGCAGAAGCTCCGTGTCAGCTTCGTCTCAATATCCAATTACCTTTCCCGAATCTCCACCGCCGTATCCAAGCCCCTCTTGCCGATATGCTAAACCGAGCCTCTACTGCCGATGCAGGCCTGGACAGTGTCTCGGACTTGCTGTCACTCACTCTCCCTTTGATGCTGGCTTTGGACCAAATCACAGCAAATCCGTCTCGCAAAGATACTATGAAAGTACAAGTGATTGTGCGCAATGCAAGGAACTACCGCATCCATTACCCTGGCCACCAATGCCGCTTTCAACTATTAGCAGGCCAATATCTAGGCCGCATGGCGTGGATACTCAAAGACGCAGGCGGGCGTCAAGGCGGAGATCATCAAGAACAGCTGAGAACCAGGTTAAGGTCGGAGTTGTACGATTCCAAAGGGGAGGGCTGGAAAGGACTCGGGAATGGGGCCGTCTCGGATTTCGATAAAGTTGGAAACCTCATAACCCAACTCGACAAGATCTTCCACACTAACCAGAATGACCTGGGTGCCGCCACGTCTTCGGGTCCTGGGGGGGAACTCAAGAATCACAAGGACCCAATTCTGCCAGTGGCAGCAGGGCAGCCTAATGGAAATAATGGCCTGATAAGCCCTGCTCGTCCTGACGGTAATGCCACCACCACCACAGGGCACAGCGTCAAAGCTAGCGGCGCAGCACAAAATGCTGATTTTATCATGATTGACTGATTACTCAATTGGGCCTGGGTCTTTCTTTTCCTTTCTTTTTTCTCAACCCAGTGGTGATTGATCTAAAGAAGCTTTCTATTGCATATATTAGCGGTTGTTTCTTTTTTGGGCGGTGAGGTGTTGATCAGTTTCACTATAAAGCCGATGTATTTGATCTTGTACTGGCAGTTGCATGATAACTACGATTTTTATCATGGCCCCGGTGTTTGGATACCTTCTTGGGGCATTACATAAATGCATCTGACTGCCCCGTTAACAGCAACCAGTGCTTGAGATTCACGGGCTATATCCATTAGCTCCCAATTCTTTACTCATGTGAATATGTCAATTCAAAAACAGATGTCCCATGAACAGTTGCGTGATGTTCTTTATCATATAATGTTGATTATTGCGAAATGAAGGTTATGGGACTACATCAACCACTTCCGGTACTTGAGGCACATCTTAGGAGACACTCAGCGTAGACAACCTCTTCATATCAAACCATATAGGTACCATGTCAAATTTCAGTCCAAAGAGGGTGTGGTACCACAATGTGATCCTGTAATTAAACGCTAGAGGATCCTAATATATGGGTAAGATAAGCTCAAGGTTCAAAAAAGATACCTATGTATATCTATATAAACAATCATCATCATCATTATCGTAATCCCGTTGGCTCTAAATGATCTTTAATAACGCTCTTCTTTCACCCTTCCTCGGTTTTTCACGGCATCATACTCTATCCAGCGGACAGCAGACACGCCACCGTCAGGAACAAGTTTTCCAGGATTCATAACGTGACAACCTTCGTAGCTCATGCAGAAAGGAGCTGCCTCCGCGTCCGCTAAGACGAGGGCAGTTGGTAAGGGATATAGCTGTAGCGAAGAGGCATAATTCCACAAAACAGGCCGCAACGAAAGCGGAAAAGGTGCCATTGTTCCTTGGTCCAGTATCGTTTTGACGAGTTTCCTGCTCATCGAGACTCTAGACGAGGTGGAATTTGGGTTAGCAAAAGAGTCTGCTCCGGAAAAATTGGCGTCGGCCCTGTTGGTGATCTCGTTCTGGTCTTCGTCCATAGCTGTACTCGAACTATCAGGGCGTTGCGTGCTCACGCCGGTACGTCTAAGCCTTCCTGATATATCATCACGAAATACGGCTATATCATGGACCGGCCCAAACAATGAGATGCGAGATGGGTTGGAAGTCCACAACGCTTCGCCGGGAGGCTCCGATCGTTGAGAGCGATCTAACTCGGCGTTGGCAGTAGCAAACGCACGCTTGACCCGCGACGTAAAGAGATCAGGAATCGCTGGGCGCGGGATTGTAGATGTAGAGCCAGCTGAGAAGGCCGACGCCCAGGGGTCATTATCACCGGGGACAAAAATGAATGTAGAGCACTGCAGCAATGCTGGGAATTCGGACATGACCACGGCAAGCGAATCAAAGTACTCCTTATATTCGATACTTCCAGCCTGGCCGCCGCCATTTATTATGGCCGTCTGAGCGAAATTACCGATCAGGACAAAGAGTATTGGGCGACCACCTGGTGCTTGATCATTGTAGACGCTGAATATTTTTCGCAGAGCATCCAGAGTCTTCATGTTGTCCAAGTTGACCTCGCTCATTATCGCCATCTTGATTGGAGATGGCGTTTCTTGGCTATCGTCTCGTCTCTTTTGTAGACACCTAGTCTGGATTTGTCTCATTCGCAGACCACGAGCGCGTTCACTGCCAACTCCCAAAAAATCAATCCATCCAAGGCCCCCGCTAGAGCTGATCTCTTTATTATTGTGTCGATTGTTCGTTCCCAGTGAAGTGTCCCGTCGTTCGCACGGGGGGCCACAGATAGAGACACCAACAAACCTACCTCCTATCGACCCACCGATTCCACTATTTCCACCAAGTGTTGATCCTCGAACATTCTCCTCTTCTTCGTAAATTCCGTCGACGAGAACAATCATTCCTGGTGCGAACCAAGCTCCATCTTCAGGTATCGTCCGCGCATGGCTCAGATCCAAAGCAATGCTCCCTGTGAGATCGGCTAGGGAGAGGTCGCCTGTAGGGGAAGTGGAAAGCAGTCCAAGCAGAAGGTGTGATGTACCGCTTCGTCCAAGGAGATTTGCAATCGGAGTAAGCTTGTAACACTGATTTGGGGCAAAATATGACCGTTGCTGTAGAGACGATCCATTGGATATCCCTGGAGACGACTGGAAGGATTCATTTCGTAGTAAACGCTGATAGACGACGTTATAGCGATCGCGGAACAGAGCCGTCCTATGACTAGGAGGCGGGAATAAAGTTGGCTTGAAAGTTGTGGATTCGAAGTACTTTTTGTCGATGTTGTAAGTCAGGCGTGGCATGTCGTATGCGTGTATGATTTTGAGCCAGTGTCTTGCGCACAACGGAAGTTCATGGTCATCGATATCGTCAGCGGTTGCTGTAGACGTTTGCAATTCAAAGTGACGATTATCCCGAGCGTGACCAACGGGGCTTTCGGATCCCTCATCGGTAGAAGCTGCTACTTTCCCGGGGAGAACTCTCCCACTACTCATATTCGACTGCAATGCCTGTAAAATGGCTTTCAAGGACGCGCCTTTACCTTCTTCGATAATGACGCCGCCTCCAGCTTTCTTCCAGCTCTTAGCCACCTCGTCTAGGACTCGTTCTGCGAGACCTTCTTCGCGCCATCCTGCCCCACAATTCTTCCCTACAAAGCTTGCCAAAATTTGGAGCGCAGACGAGGATATCGTCAAGTTGTGCTTCCGAGTAATCGTCCGGAAGGCCACAGGTCTCAAAGTGGAAGGAGGGAGAAGAATTGGGAGAATGGACGTCTTTGCTGAAAGTATGCTGGGTTTATTATTTCGAAGTGGATGCGCTGGGGTGCCAAATCCAGGCGATGATGAAGGCACTGTATCCATACCCATCATTGCATAAGTCGCTGTAATCAATTAGCATAATTTGTCGCTAAATTTACTGTCATCAAGTTTGAGGATGGGAGCCTGGCAATGAGCCCCGGAAAAGATGACTGCGCCCGATGATTTATCTCTTACCAGAAGCAGGGTGTCCGTTGCCATTAGCGGAGTATATAATCCGTACATAGAATAGGTATGGGATGAGAGGGCTCGGAAGTGATGGATTCTATAATGAGATAAGGCGCGTGTCAACGCGTGAAGACGCGTTGGTATTGGACCAGACTAGTGGGTCGCATGTAGGAACGGTGTTCAAACACTCCAAACTCACTTGGTACTTCCCATTGTCCATCCGAACTTACAACCTAACCTGTCTCTTCTTGCGCCTTTACAATTATTATCAACTCTGATTTTTGCTGTTCCTAGAAGCTTTGTCTAATCAACTACATCGCTCTTCCATTTCAATCCTCAGTTTTTGAATTTTTCTTCTAGAACTATAAGACACCAAATCAAGAATCATTTTCATCCGGTCGCGCAAAACTACAACCATGGCCGAGGAAATAGCGGACGCAGCACACGTTGATATCTCGAAGACCTCGGTCGCAGATGAAACCGAACAGCTGGCAGACTTAATAGAACGAGCTAGAGCCAAGGACGCTATCAAGGACTTTAATGGAGCTGCCGAGCTATACTCTGAAGCTACCGAGCTTCAAGCTAAGCTCAACGGTGAATTGTCGCTCGACAATGCTGACCTGCTATACTCTTATGGGAAAGCACTTTATAACGTGGCTGTGAGCAACAGCGACGTCCTTGGGTCCAAGGTTGCCGGAGAGACCCAGCCACAATCAACGACTGCACCTACAGACCATGGATCCTCGTCTAACTCAGCATCACGGAGCAAAAAGGCTGCCAACACCGCCACAGCTATTGTCCAGACCGGAACGTCAGCACCCGGTGAGACCGATATGCAGTCGGGGAACTCTGACAACAAACCATTTTTTCAATTCACTGGCGACGAGAACTTTGACGATGATTCAGATTCAGATGTCGACGGGGAAGGAGAAGAAGGTGCTGGCGCCGAGGAGGAAGAAGACGATTTTGCCAACGCTTTCGAAGTTCTCGATGTGGCCCGTATACTCTTCCAGAAAAAGCTAGATGCGGCAGAAGAGCAGCCCGGAAAAGGAAAGACATCGGACATTTCACCAGATGTACGACACATCAAGGAACGCCTCGCCGACACTTATGACTTACAGGCTGAAATATCGCTCGAAGCTGAGAGGTTTCATGACGCAGTCCAAGATTTGAGAACTACCCTTAGCTTACGAGAGTCACTGTTTCCTATGGAGGATCCATGCGTTGCTGAGTGCCACTATAAACTTTCTCTCGCTCTAGAATTTGCATCCATGAATAAGGGTGATGGTTCAGAAGGAGAAGGCGACGATCACAGCAAGGTTGATCATGAGATGCGAAAGGAAGCGGCCACTGAGATGGAGACGGCAATCGAGAGCTGTAAGATCAGAATAGATCAGGAGCAGCGCGTCTTGAGCAGCAGTGAAACTATGGATGAAGACAAGGTTATTGCCTTGAAGAGAAAAATAGACAACGTCAAAGAAATCATAACCGACATGGAACAGAGGGTAAGTGATTTGAGAACTTCGGTTTCGGGCGTGCCTTCAGATAACTCACACTTTTGCAGCTTGTCGACCTTCGACGCCCCCCTGTGTCAATTAAGGAATCGGATGATAAGGAAGAGGCGATGCTCAAAGGACTTCTTGGTCAGATCATGGGACAGTCTCCCTCCGAGCAGAAAGTCAAGCTGGATGCAGCTACCAAGGGAGCTAACGATCTATCTGCGTTCGTCAAGCGGAAACCCGCCACTGGCCAAGGGTCTCAACAAAACGGATCTTCCCAGAAACGCTCCGTCCCTGAAGAAGTATCTGAGGGGGCGACAAAAAGAGCACGGCCTGATAGTAAATGATGAATCGAATCTTCAATTGACGACCTATATATTCGCCGAATTCAATTCCATCCTAGTCCTTCTTGTGGGATTGTTCTCATTCCCGATGCAACTCCAAAGAGCTCGATTCGGTATCGGTAGCACAAAACCGTATTCGAAGATTACAGGCATGATTTATGTAATATAGTGATTCTGGTGCTTATGACATACTCAAAAATAATATTAAGGTATATTTTGTCTTATGGGCATTACTATTACTGCTGCCATGTTGGCAAACGTAGGGCTATTGATTATGAGATGACAAGCTGCAACAAAACCCCCCAAATGACCAAACAACACTCGTCTATCCAAAGATTATCTCCATGTTGACATCAGCCTGCACCATACTGGCATTTTCAAGAGGGCAACCCAAACATTGAGGGTTGGCAATCCAACTTCCGACTCCTCCGGCGTATTGCCAGACCAGGGTTCCATATCCCAGCAAACAGGTCTTCGCATTCATCCTCATCCTGGCTGTCAAATTCGACGCCCTCATCTGGTGTCTCCAGCTTTCCCTCCCCGGGGCCCGACGCTTGCGGGATTGCAGACGAGTCGGTGTAAGATTGCGATTCCCAGGTGGAAGATGTTGTAATCCTTCTCGTCTCTAAGATAAACTTGCCGACTTTGTACCGTTGGGACTTCTCCTCGGCAGCAACGTATTTCCAACCGAGGACACTGCCGCAGAATGCGCAGGTGATATCGCTGACCGTGTGTGCTCCGGTGACCAACTGACGGGGAACGGGTTTCTGAATTAACGTGTTCGGAAGTGACTCCGTGGGTGAGGAGGACACATGGACAGAGACGGCAGAGGCAACGGGATCTGCTGAAACAAGGTACGCCCTGCCATGGCGACCGGTGAAGCCTTTGCTGATTATCTGGGATGTCAAGCAAAGATCCGCAGCGCAACGAGAGCAACGGATGCAAGATACATGGCCACTCAGATATTTGTCTGTTCGATCCTCCTCGTCCAGCGAGGCACTCGTAGCACTGGAAGAGACAGACGACCGCTCCCCCGCATTTGACGGTCTAGGGCGGAAGACGCCCGTTGGGAGGAGGAACTTGGGAAACATGTGAATATAATTTTAATTGGTATTCCTGTATTAGATGGTTTAGACAATTACCTAGCCGTGGGCTTGAATTCTAAACGTAGAGATAATTGTCTAGTCGAGTTTGGTGGTATGAGCATCGGAGGTTGCCAGCTCGACGGATGGAGGTTGTGTTGAGGTCATAGGTGGGTAAAGCAGTTAAGTTAGGTGTCCGCCTCAGTAGGTACCTAGGTAGGTACCTTTTGACCTCCACACGACGTAACTAACATGAGGTCTCCTCTTGGCATTTCTCAATTCCCTTTTTCTCCATTTGGTCTCCTCCATTCAAGATCTATTGAATTAACAAGTTAGAAGGGATTTTTATGAGCGTTCCGATACGTGAGACCGTTGCGAGGATTTATCTGGCGGTCCTGTTTCATATTACTCCGTACTCCATACATTCGATCAAACTCTAAACATGGATTCTTATTCTCACTTGAGTATGTAAGAGGTAGTGGCAGGAGATGGTTCAAAATGATGGATGACTCAATCGTTTAGATTTCACCCCTGTAGATACCCCAGTCACTGTCATCCAAAGATAGTGAAGAGATAGATTATTAAGGTGTCATATTATTATACAGATCCTTTGCAACGCGCTTAATTTGCTGACAGGCGGGGGTAGATCATATTAGTATTCCACCGCTAAACTTCGGCACTCAGGAAAAGCCACTTCGCACTAATCACAGATTCTCCGGGATCCCTACTGCACCAAGGTTGTAGAGTAGTCAAGCTAAACCCACACCAACCTAGGTTTCTGATCACTTCATGCTCTGTAGAATCTTGGGTTCGAGAAATGCATGCAACAATTCGCGTACACCCAAAATCAGACAGGTTGGCAAGTTCAAACAGAGCCATCAATCTGCCGGACAAAAAGGAAAGTCAATATGTAGCCCATGATAGTGTTCCAAAGCAGTAACAGCCCAAATACGACGAAACACAAAGTGATATACATACCCGGTCTTGAGATTGTATCCTGGAATACCCTCTTCAAAGAAGACGAACAGCGTTTGTTCTTCACCAACTCTTCCCACAAACCCACGATAGACAGCGTCGCTCGTGTAATCCAAGACTTCGACCCATCTTTGAATACACGAACGCCCCTTTTCTGCTTCGTCTGGTCGGATATTGAGCGCACCCATCCCAAATGACTCGGGCCGGACAAAACTCCCCTCACCAAGGAAAATTGCAGCCATGCTGTCACAGAAGAGCCTCTCACACTCTCCCGGGATAGTATACGCCGCCTCCTCTTTGAGTTCCGATGGACTGTCGGCCCACCGGCTGCTCCTCATTTCTGGAGCGATACACAGCTCAAAGGGAGGACTTAATGCGGATGGTTTGGTCCCTGAGGGGACCTCAGGGATACCACTGTTCCCCTAAAGGCCATGGTTGTTGTATTAGTATCGCTTGAACTGGCGAATGCGGGTTTAAATAAGGAGTCTTACCAGCCCCCGACGTAGCGCAATAGTGGAACCCAGTAACACTGGAAGTGTGGGTATTGACGCTATAGCAGCTTGCAAGGAAAGAAGTCTGGGAGTTCTTATCAAACAATCTTTGTAACTGATTGCCACTACTACTGCTGTTATTCATAAACTTCGCCATGATGATAATTGTCCAACGAGAATGATAGGATCTGTTTTGAAGAATGTTGACGAAGACTAAATACCACAATGGTAAGAAGCAATGTAGTATTGAATGGTTGGTAAATTCGGAGTTTTGATAGATTGGCTTATCACAAGGTGAAGATGATACTTTACTGGACTGAAGGAGGGGTGCGGTGAGCTCCCCCAGATTCCCGAACCGCCACAGGTCTGTATTAGTCATGATTGACTCAGCTTGCCAAGAAATAAAGATATCCTCCTCTTGGCAATCTTTAGGTGTAAATGGAATGGCGGACTTGGTCTGTATATGCCGGGGCACAATCTCTTGCGAGAATCAGGCGCTTGGCCAAGAAGCGCTTCACGCATCAACATTGATCAAGAACGGGCGTGGCGGCTTCAAAATACAAAAGAGAGCATTGTACCGATACTGATCATTTTTCTACTTCAGTTCAGCTAAATTCAACTCAATTCCATTTGATATATCTGAAAATTTATTTCCTTCTTATTTTGTTATTAATATTCTTATTTTTTTTAAATAAAATTTACGTATGAAGTATGAATATGTCCAGAAACTCCTAGGCTGTGTAGCGTGAAAAGAGACATAAAATGTAGAACAAAAACCATAGCCGTAACACGAGAATATCTTACAGCACCCTCAAAGTTCCCGATAGTCGCTGGGCCTTACCCGTCTGTGTCTTGACTGATGTCGCTGGGGATTAACGGGCTGACGGAAGTATGCTGTGTCTTCCTCCCTGGCGAAGGGGGTGCTGAAAGTTGTTCGCTGTTGGTTCGAGAAATGGCCCATCCCTGCGCCCGGTGGAAAACCCGCATTGTGCTGGGGAAGGCCTGCCATTTGCATAGGGAACATGCCCATCGGCGGTTCCCCTGTACCATTGTACATATTCGGTGCACCGAAGTTGTTAGAAATTGGACCATTTGCATGGTCTGGGTACATTCCGTTCTGAGTTGGATTGAAATTCATAGCGTTCATGGGGCCCCAGGCCTGACCCATGCTACTTGGAAATCCATTCGTGGGGGGCATCGACATAGGATTCATGAACCCCATCCCCTCCGCAGAAAAGCCAGCATCAGGGAACGGGACCGGGGGCATACCCTGGAACCCCATACCGCCAAAGGGCATTTGTTGACCAAAAGGAAGTGGGGTAAATTGCGAGGACGAGTCCTGAGTTTGCTTGTCTGGCATGGTAACAGATGACGGACGATCTTCGCCTTTCAATTTCTTCGGCGGCATGGCATCGCTTGATCCCTCTTTGTCGCCGCTGGCTGGCTCGACTTCCTCTATTGGCCTCTTCCCTGAGGATGCGGTAGTCGGCTTTTCACTGGCAGATACTGGGGTCGATGAAGCCTCCGGTGTTTTCGAACTCTCACCCGCAGCGGGTTGTGAATTCGCCAGTTGTTCCTCTTGAATGGCTTGCTGCTTTTCCTTCTCTTTCTTCAAATCCGCCTTTTCAGCTTCATAGGCCTTTATCTTCGCAGCGGACTCGTCGTCCACGGCGAGATTATCAAGCAAAACACCTTCGGTTGAACATCCAGGACAGACAAAATCACTTTCAATCAATGCATTGGTAATACAATCATTGCAGTAAGTACGTTGGCAACATGGCGTCTTTGTGGGTTCCAGGAATATCCGCTTGTCAATTGGACACTCTATACCACGCGACTGCAATTCTTTACTGTATTCTGCAGCTGCTGCTTCTGCTGCAGCTGCAGCACTTGCTTTTGCCTTTTCCTGATACAATTCCCAAGCTGCCTTGTCTGGTTTAGCGATGACAAAATCACCATCGGCATTTACCATGATGCCTGTATTTCTCAAATCCTCGTTTGAGCCATCCATTGAAATAGACTCTGGCTTTTCAACCTTCGTTTGGAGAGAACGAGGGATCCCTGTCGACCGTTTCACCCGGTACTTGCCATCAAACTTTGGATCATTGTTTGTTGGACAGGCCTGGATCCAGTGGCCTTTATATCGACAGGTAGTCAGCAACTAATGACCAATTCGTGGACTATAAGATAATTTACCTTTTTCACGGCAGCGATAGCAGAGATACCCGGGTGGAGGTGGGTGGTCAGGAACATTTACAGGCTTTCCCCGCCCACGGCCGAAAGGGACGGGTGTGGCGCTACAAACATCGGTCAATAAATATCTTTGACAGCATTTTAAGGACACTTACTTCGCCATCTCTTGCTGTTGTTCTTTCCATTGGTTGGCCTGCAGATTGAAAAGAGCATTGATCTTTTCTTCTTCGGTCTGGGCATTGTTAAGTTCGATAACGCCACTGCTAACCGTGCCGTTGGAGTTGGGCATTGTTCGGTTCGAGGGGAAGTCGCTACGACCGGTAGGGCGCGCGTTGACAGGCATTTTACCAGACACATAACGAGCCGCACCGCCCTTCCCAGGACGCGACGCTGGGAGCCTGCGAGCTATAACTGAGGTAGACCGAGGTATGATAGTAGTATCATCGTCATATTCTAGGAGAGTAGAGGATTTCGTTAGCGCTACCACGTCTTCACTTTCTCTCCGCGCTGACAACGACAAGATACCTGGGTCGCGGGGAGTGATGACAGAGTGCGCAAACAAGGAGAAACTCACCTTCTCCAGTATCTTCGTTATATATCGACAGCTCGAAGTCGGTTCCGTCGCCCAGTCTACTCTGATTGATGATTTCTCGTTTCAGTTCGAAGACGGAGATACCGGTGCCATCAAATGTCACCCGGGAGGGTTCCTTTTGAGACTTGAACTTGAAGTGAACAGAGGATGACATTGTATTCAATTGCACGTCCAATGAAAGTGATTGCGAATGTAATTAGATCAAGATTAAAGGAGGGAAGACCACTTTCACAACGAAGGATACAGTGACGATAGGAAATTCGAAGACAGGAAATAAAGATAGGAGAGTAGTAAAATGTCGATGATATTATAACTTGAGATTCCTCTTCTCTTATAATATCTCAGACACAAAAGCCAATGTCTTGACGATACTGCTCAACCTCATAAAATCAAACAAACGGCTTTGCTGAATGCCGGCAGGGACCTCTGGGAATCCCTACGCATAAACAAAAGAAGGACGGGTATAAGAAAGAAGGTCAGGTTTATCTGCTGCAATGAAGGGAAGGTGATTTGACGAAGGCTTCACGGCCCTTGTCTGTCCACTAAAGTAAATGAAACTTCCAAATCCCTGCCGTGTTTTGTGGCTTGAGATGGTAGGTATCACGTTGGTCAAAACACTTGCAGAATTGAGGCTGAGGGGAAACAGTATGCTTGATATCTGGTCAAACGAGAGACCTTCAAAGACGTGACAGGGGGAGCATGAAAGGGGAAAGAATCAAAGATACTGCTTGCACTTATGACCTATGCAAAGTATGACCAGACAATCGTCTAATGGTCAGTTTTGATTGATGGCGGGGTAAATAAGCAATCGTCAACTCCAAGCCTTGGGTTGACTTATTCAGAGGTCTTGCTGTGAAGTTCTTGACCAGGCAGGTCCCCAATAGCGGATGGTGGCAATTCTCCTTTTGTCACGTGTATGTTCAGAATTCGGCCCGGGCTGCTGACACGCTAGCTAATAGCGCTCGGTACCACAAATACGTCCACTCCGTACTGTAATATCCGACAACCAAAAACAACTAGTAACTTACGTCAACCCGAGGTACGGAGTATACAGAGTAGATGTGGAGCAATTTCATATTGTGTAAACACGCTATTGCATCTATAAAAACGTCCTGTAAGGGAGTGTCCTGTGGGCCTGGATTCTCTGGCCTTGGAAAAGAGAGGCTTCAGGTACATGACAGTCAAGCACGGACTAAATGGTTTTTTTTTCATTTTACATAAATAATTCTATTAAATTTTGTCTCATCCAGTCTAATATCTATACCACATAGCCCACCCGCTGGGCTTGATGATCGGAACAATACCTTACTCCCCCACGGAGTGATGGCCATATCCTTCAAATGACAAGAATGCCAGGGCAATATAGGTGTCTAATAACAGGGCCTCCATAGAACTCCCGGCAACATTTGCAAAACAAGAACGTCGCTCTATAAGCGGGAGAATGATAGTAGTTATGTAAGAAAGTTTCATACCCAGAGACTCTATACATCAGCGTCAGGTCTCCGAACTAAAAACCCATTTTCACCCAGGTAATCTTTCACTTGGGCGACAGTGTATTCGCCGCGGTGGAACTGAAACCTATTAGTACATTTCAGTGACCACAAGGGAGGGTGCTCATTTGGGAAGACTCACCATGCCGGCACCCAGAGCCGCATCGGTCGTTGTGGATGCAAACACTTCTGCGAAATGCTCAGGCTTACCTGCCCCGCTCGAGGCAATAACTGGGATTTTGATGGCAGCCTTAACATCGTTGATCAATTCAAGATCAAACCCACTGTTGCTCCCGTCTTTGTCGATACAATTCAGGAGAATTTCGCCGGCGCCCATCTTTTCGACAGCCCTGGTTAATTGCCAGACATCGATATCCCTGGTCTCTCGGCCACCCTTAATGGTGCACTGATACCAGCAAAACTTCTGGCCAGCCTCATTTGGATACTGCGTTTGAATGGTGTGGTGGTGGGTGTCCTCGGGTGAATCGACATAAACACGCTTTGGGTCGACGCTCACAACCACAGCTTGGTTCCCATAGGCCTTTGATATCGTCTCTATGGCTGTGGTTCCAGACAAAACTTCACCAGCCTCATAGAACTCCTCGGCTGCAATAACAGAATCTGACCCAACGCTGACTTTGTCAGCCCCCGACTGAAAGTACATGGTGGCTACATCAAGGGCCGGTATGTGGGTGCCATCTGTATCCACGGTATCCTTGATGCCACCACCAATTGTCAAGGGCACAAAAACAGTTTCTGAAGCTCGTCTCAGGATTTCGAGCATGGGAGTGTCGGCAAGCGGACAATTCCGGAATGAAGTTATGTTCAGGAAAGTGACTTCATCCGCTCCTTGGTTGTAATACTTTTGGGCCATTTCGACGGGCTTACCCAAGTTCCTTACATTGCCTCCAGCCTCCACGCCACTCTTTTCGCGAACATCGTATTGGTCACCTTTGGTGACCACTAAGTCACCGTCATCGTTGGTGCGAACATCCAGACAAGCTATGATTCTGCGGGTCAAACCATCGTTCTCTCTCCTCGGCGCCGGTGCCCCCGCAGATTTCAGAAGCCCACCACCATCGAGGAACGCACGGATGGTCCGCAACCCAGCCTGACCACTTTTTTCTGGATGAAATTGTGTCGCGAAAACATTCCCTCGCGCAATGGCACCGATGAATTCTTCTTCGCCATAGGTTGCCGTGGCTACCGACCAGCCGTCTCGCTCGAGGACACCGGGTTCGTAAATGGCCGCATAAGAATGAACATAGTAATACTTGCTGTTAGCACTCAGCCCGTTGAAGCTTTCACCCTGCGAAGGTTCAACATTGGTCTTAATGGCAGAGTTCCAGCCTATGTGAGGCACACTTTTAGTGTCGGCATTGAATTTTTTCATGCGCATTGGAATCATCCCCAACCCTGGAACAGCGGGGTTTTCCTCGGATCCTTCGAAAAGCGCTTGCAACCCGACGCATATTCCCATGAAAGCTTTCCCTGACTTTATGTGTTCCCTCACTGGATCCAGGTAACCCCCCTCCGAAAGCTGAGACAGACAATGGCCAAAATGACCTACTCCCGGCAAGATCAATTTCTAAATGTCAAAAGTGAGCCCAAGTGAGTCATGTGAGTTTGACGATGCCCGACAAGATGCAAAATTCTCACCTCTGCATTTTTTAGATCTTGGGGTGATCTAACCCATTCGACCTCGTACCCGACTTGATTAATGGCATTGACCAAGGACCGAACGTTGCCGGCGACATAGTCAAGCAAATGTACCGTAGGCATAGTGGTGGAATTTACTCAATAGAAGTCACTTGACAAAGAGCTATTGATAGCAAGCTTTGTATCCATAAATTCAAGGTGGGAGAGTAGTATCGGGGAAATAATATTCGGTGGTAAATCATTTGTTACCCCACTATAAATTATGAGTCAACTTTTAGCTAAGGGTTCTTTTCTGGGTATTTCATGTTCTTACCAGTCTAGCATTACGTATGGAATAACAACCCCGCTACAGTGTAATCCAATCTGATACAACGTGGTAACATCACACTTACAAGCTGTTTTATAGATGGTTTCGCTTCAAATGCACAAAATGACGTACGTAACTTTACTTGAAGGTGCATCGGAGTATCATTAGATCAGGTGCTGTACTTTGAATTTGATGCAAAAAATTACAAGCTCCACCATTTTGACGCCTGTCAAGTAACATTCAGAAAGCTCCAACCTTCAACATTCTCGATGCTAATAGAGAGCAGCTGATGGAGGATCTTATGTCTTGTTTGGGTTGTGTATGTAAGTACATACCATTCAGGGAAATAGAAACCTGGCCTTCAGGCCTATGATCGCCATAGCAATGCCGACGAAGGTATATACAGACCAGTGTTCGAGTACGCTGTTTAGGAACCAAACTTAGGTCCCAAGATGTATCAATCCATTCCGAGGCTATTTTTGGTTAGTGTTTTGATTCAAATTCCAAGGTAAACGGCTTGTTAGCTCACAGGAGAAAATTGCCTCAGGCGTACACCGGCAGCTTCCAAAATTGCAGCACTCTAGATTCTGATTAGCCCAGTTCAACATGTAAGTTGGAGGCTGTAAAGGAACACACATCCTGGTCCATATTGTAGCCTTGTGAATAAACCACTTCGCTAATGCCAACTTGTGCAATTTTGACGGTGCATGTTAGACAAGGACACCTTGAATGAAGGGAGTACGTTAGCTTCTCCGAAAGGAGGAAAGGAGATAAAGCTGAATGGCTCTTGGCCCAGAAGATGGGATCTTACGTATCACAATAGAGTATGGCACCTTCTCGTATGCGCTCTCTTCCAGCCTCCAACAATGCATTTTCTTCAGCATGAAGACAGAGACAGGTCGATAGGCCAAGACCTCCACCTTCGCCCCGATTGCACCTTGGACCTGCCTACTGGTAAGCTGATATTCTGCAAAAGAAGGCAGCAGGCCCCTCGTGGACTCTTGGTGTTTGGAGCTATATCATACATCCACCTTCGTTGCAATTTTTGAGATTGCGTGGGGTGCCATTGTACCCGGTACTAATGACACGGCGTTCTCGGACAAGAACACATCCCACTCTGCGTTTCATGCAATTACTTCGTTGCGCAGCAAGGGAAGCTAGCTGCATAAAATATTGATCCCAATTTGGGCGAACACGTTCCTCGTCGCCCAAATTGAGGGACCTGAGTGCCTCATGTAATGCTTCCAATGAAGACGAGGAATTAAACAATCGGACTTGTGCTCGGTCTGTTAAGTAGGCACTCCCAACGTCCTTCTCATATAGATGATGGTCGTTCCAAAGAACGAACTTTTCAAGAGGCGGGGGATCAAGCCGTCTCTTTTGACATCTGTAAAACGCGTTAACGGTCCGTAATCAATTGCAAGATACGTATTGCGGGAGTATTAGAGGCTCCTAAAGGCTGACCTTTCTGCAAATCGCTTCCATCGGAGACTGACTGGGGCATCGACACTGACAAGAAGAAAGAAAGGGCGTAGAAGAAAACGGTCTAGAGTGGCGCCATCCCAAATATCTGTTGTGACCAAATTTTCTTGCCATCTTTCGGTTGCAAAACTTATGAGGTTATCGACACTATCAAACACCAGTTGTGACGAGTCGTCACTTATCCCAAATGTAGAAGCTCGGAGCCGAAGGTCATCTTCGGGCTCATCAGTTATCCGGGGAGAATTTTTAGTTATCAATTTAATTAGTCGAAATCCTTGATGTTGGATAAGAAATTCTGCAATAGCATGTTTCCCGGAGCATATACCTAGGCGAACAACACAGGGTTAGTTGAGAAAAAGGTAGCTTTGGGCTGTCGCTTGAAGAGATGGATCCAACCTCCGCATAACCCAATCAACATTATTTCTTCGAATCAAGAGACTGTAAGCATACAGAAAGATGTCCAGTGTAGTAAGAACTGAATGTAGAACTCAACACTCCAGCCTATCCTGTAAAACACCTATCACCGCGAAGCTAGGATGGAAGGAAACAAGTCTAGACTGTTGAAGGGAGAAAAGTGACTGCGCGGCGGCTGGTGGGGCGGCAGAGTTGGCTCAGAGAATCACATCCAGGTCAGAGATTTGGAGACCCCTCTCAGTTTCCTCTTACCGTGTAGTCAATGAAATCACTGGTAATTTAAAGGTCGCTATTTAACACATTGCCTTTCATCAACCACCAAGAAGATTTTCAATACTATCAATTGCGTCTTGGTTATGCGTAGCTCTTTTGACAGATAGAAGATAAATAAAGGGTGACTAATATTGCTTATAATTATATTAGTGTGATGACGGGCGTTTAAATGCATGATGATAAGATCCCCCAGGTAATGAAGACCCATCAAGACAGAAAAATACCACCAATTTTATATCCAAGTTGGTTTGTAGGTGGTGGAGTGGGCGTCTAGATTTCATGGCAGGAGACTACTCCGAAATATGCCGCTATGAAGAAAGCGGGGAGTGGACTCCTAGAAAACCATCCATGATCAGCAGTCCCTTGACAAAACCATTCATATTTAGCTATTCCAAGTATACTCCTAAGGGTCAGCAGGTACCAGTGTCATCATTGTCAATGATAATATGCTCCAGGCTCAACAGTCTCATTATTGGTTACATACGTTACCACAGGTAAGGTCAGACACCGTAGATAGATCACGTACCTGGTATACATGATCTAATCGTAGTCACAAGACATTCGTTGTACTGATACCGTACAAAAAACGATAATTTACCCCCAGCGGCTTGTATTCTATACCTGATCATGCTCCAAGTAAGCTATGTTTAGTGGTATTTTTACCATAACTAGAATGAAAACGTCACCTTGTTCATGCCTTGAGTTCTGACCCCAATTTTACCCCGCTTAACTTACATACGTCTATATACTCAGTGACAAGTATACAACGACTTCTTTTTGATCTAGACTTGCAACTCTAGCTCGGTAATGCCTATGTGACTCAAGTCATCCAAACAAACCCTGTCCGAAATAATTTGACTTATTGTGAACATCTGCCAAAGGGGGTCCAAAAGAATACCTCTTAGAGACCTGTATGCTGAAGACCCTGTGGCCATTATTAACTGTTTCTGTGATCCCCTTGGTCTCCGCACCCGACAGAGTGAATCATGCAATACGCACCGTTTGCCTCAGATATAGAATTGCCATTTTTTACTGCTTTGGCTTCGCTGAAGATCAACCATGATAAGCTGGATGATTCTGCTCGCAAAGTTTTAGGGCTTTATGAGATCCGTCCAACAGACACCCCCGAAGCATCATGCCGAATGCAAATACATGGGGATGCGCTCACAAGCAATGAGTAAGTATATTGATGAAGCCTCCAACCCGGGGCAGTCGTTTTTGGGACCCTTGTACCAGTCTACTTGAATCATCAAGCTGAGCAGTTAAATTTTTTGTTCAGTGCCCTCGGAGGTTATTATCGCGCTGAAGGATTAATCAAAAACGTCAATACTATTGAGGAATACCGAAACGTTGATAAAGCACAAATGCTCCGGCAATCTGGAGAAACGGTCAGTCGCAATCACACAGAACAGTTGAATATGGTGTCACTGACGTCCTTAGATATGGGATGCAATCAATGACGGTAGCATCTACTCTTGTCCATCACTACTGTCTTCATTCATCATTCTGTCGTACGCAGATTTGAAGAAGTACAAGTTTTACTACTGGTTTGCTTCACCTGCTCTCCATTCAGATCCTTCTTGGACTGCCTCAAAAAGTTCGAGTAAAACTGCCAGACCCTTTCCTGGTGGGAGTGAAAGCAGCAACACGGCGTCTTTGGCTGCTTCCGAGAACTCTGCACTCGTCGAAGCAGTTCAAACGTGGAGCTATGGTGTCGACGCACGCCAGCGCGGCTTTTTTTTAGCTCGAAAAGGCGCCAGCTTAGATGGTCGCGGAGACTCTTCTGCTGCCACCGGTGAGAAGACGACAGGCCAACCAGAACTGAATTCCAACCAGTGGAGAATTGCTGCCCTCTCGAGCTATGAGAGCGGCTTCTTCGAAGGAGCAAAACCTGAAGATTGCTTCATATGCTTCGTGGATCCTTCGAATTATGCGACTGCACCCGGCTGGATGCTAAGGAACTTACTAGTCCTCGTGAAACATCGCTGGGGCCTTGATCGGGTTCAAATACTCAGATATCGTGATATACATTCGATGCGTGATCAATGTCGTAGTACTGTCATCATATTGGAATCGAATACTTCGCCAAATTCGAGGCCTACGCAAGATTCATCGAAACCCATGCCCAAAGTAACCGGATGGGAGCGCAATCCCGAAGGGAAGCTAACAGGGCGAATGATTGACTTGACAGAATATCTTGACCCTAAAAGGTACGATCTCACGTCTGAATACAACGCAAACTTGCTGACCTCGCCTGTTTTGTTACTGTTACTATAAAGGCTGGCGGACCAGTCTGTTGACCTCAATCTCAAGCTCATGAAGTGGCGGATTAGCCCTAATTTGGAATTAGAGAAGATCAAAAAGACCAGGTGTCTTCTACTAGGCGCAGGGACCCTAGGGTCTTACGTTGCTCGGAATCTAATGGTAGGAATCCTTGTGAATTACCTTCACTATAACACGAAATAACTGTCAATCTCAGGGCTGGGGTGTAACACGAATAACCTTCGTTGATAATGGATCCGTATCGTTTTCTAACCCGGTAAGGCAACCGTTGTTCAACTTCGCCGACTGCATAGACGGTGGTGCCAAGAAGGCACACCGTGCTGCACAAGCTTTATCGGAGATTTTCCCTGGGGTTGAGACGGAAGGGCATGCGCTCTCCGTACCCATGGCAGGCCACCCGGTAATAGATGCCGAAAAGACTCGAGCAGACTTTGAAGTCCTTAAAAATTTGATTGACGAACACGATGTTATTTTCGTTTTGATGGATACCCGAGAGTCGCGGTGGCTACCGACAGTCATGGGAAAGGCCGCCGGCAAGATCGTAATGAACGCTGCTCTCGGATTTGACTCTTTTGTGGTCATGCGTCATGGCGTCAAGAACAGTGTCGACCCAACATCAGAACTTGGCTGTTATTTTTGCAATGACGTTGTGGCACCTATGAACGTAAGTCATGGCCAGCTTTTGAAAGGTGTATTCTTTCTAATTGACTCAATTTCTTTAAGTCTGTTAAAGACCAAACACTGGACCAGCAGTGCACTGTTACCCGACCCGGGGTAGCCCCCATAGCTTCGGCGTTATTGGTTGAGTTGTTTGTTTCAATCCTCCAACACCCTCAGGGAGCAGCAGCGCCAGCCCCGGCTTCACGAAGTGAGGAATATGGAAATCATCCTCTAGGTCTTCTACCGCACCAGATTCGGGGGTTCCTATCAACATTCGAGAATATCACGGTAGCGGGTAAAAGCTACAAGTGCTGTAGTGCCTGCTCAGACAATATCATCGATGCGTACAAGAAGGAGGGCTGGGAGTTTGTACAGAGGGCATTAAACGAGACCGGATATGTCGAAGAGTTGAGTGGCCTCAAAGAAGTAAGCAGCTCTTCCCTGTCTAATCTTCAAAGTTTGCACTCTTTCGTTGTCAGATCGCATTCCCCAATACTGGGCTAACGTTCAAAAGGTTCAAGCGACAGCAGAAGCGACTATCGACGATATTGAATGGGATGAAGCTTCCGAAACAGATGAATTCTCTGAGGCGATTTAGGTATTATGCATGGGGTTCTAGTGTCAGGCATAGCTCGAATGTAGCTGTGTTTGACGACGATGAGAAGAGAACACTCACGTGTTGTTCCAACGGATGTCATTTGTTACTATATTATTTTTTTACCTTCAAGTCCCTCGTCCCTTCCATCTTATTTTCCTCCCCTGTTTTCATGATGGCGTGAACACTTGGTCTTTGGTTGCGCATTGCTTGCGTTTGAGGCCAATGAAAAACGCCTCTTTCGATGCCTACTCATCAAGCCAGTAAGTAATAATTCGTTGGGGAGAATATATATAATGGCACGCACGTTACGTGAAGACTCTGGTTTCAATCGATGGACCTTCTCGAATAGGCACCTCAATTGTTTCTCCAAAGCCCTGTCTTCGGCACCTTGGTAGAACTTGCAGATAAAATGGCCGCCAGCCTTCAGAACGACAAAGCTGAATTCTAGCGCAGCTCGGCAGAGGTCCTTTCATAGAATTAAGCACTTATAACTATTGAGGTCAGTTGATAGAAGACTTACCATACTTCCCGCATGATCCTTGAATTTCACGCCGCTTGTGTTCATCATCCTGTTATGAAAATCCACTTAAACATCTTTCTCATGATGTAGTGGTTTGGAGCAGGGCCACTTACATGTCACTTAAAACCACATCGACAGTAAACTGCTGGGACCCCGGATTGTCCTGACGTCCGGCATGCGTCTGGTTTATAGCTGCATCGCTGTCGGAAGAGTGCAATTCCAGACCGAATTGAGAGGTGTTGTGGTTATAGCCAGTGCCATTAGATGAGACTGTAGGTTTGGTTTGTCTTTTTTGTGAATCGCGCACAAACCCTAGGACATATTCCTGAATCTTGGGATCAAGGAAATCCCCCTGGATTGCCGACACGCCTTTTGGGGGTTGCGCTGGGATGATATCGACACCAAGAACTCGGCCGCCAGGTTGGGTCCGTGATACAGCGACCTTGTACGAGGTCAGTGGGGAAACAAGCGCCACAGGCAGTGAGCGTACCTGAGACCAAGAACCAGGAGCATACCCCTGCGGGAGGTCAATGTGAGTAATGAGCAGACTGTTATTTACAGTGGATGATCAAGAGTTTGATGGCCGTACCAGATCGACGACAGTTTGACCTCTCTTAAAAATATGGAATTTCTCGTCAATCTATTCATATTGTTAGAAACGTAAAACTTCAAAGAAAACAGGCCATGGTGGTCATTTGTTATACTTGGAGGAGCTTGAATGCGGCTCGGCTTTTCAACCCTTGTGCTGATGCTTCCCTGGTGAATCGGTCTTTGAGCTGGCGAGCCTGCCATCTTTTCGAAGATGAAAATCGACTTGGAATGAGAGTATGAATCAATATACTTTGTTGGCTCCGAGTGACACGGGTGGGATGTAACTGTGTAAACATTTTATGAAGGTCTATTGGGACTTTACGCTCGAAATTGTATGACGGCACAATTGTACTTTACGTATCTTATCAGCTCCACAAATTAGTGGATTCCCTTAAACTCGGTGTACCATACTCCGTACAATTCGGCTTGGCTATGTTACTCGGCGTAATTCAAGCATCTCGCAGTAAGCCTGGAGGTTAGAGGTATAGTTTGTTATTGATATGGCCCAGGATGATCCGTCGTCTATCATACAGGTTCAAGGCCGGAAAGTATTGATTGACATCATTTCTGTGTTCTGGTGAACATACATGATACTGTAAATCTAAACCTAGCCCAATACTTAACTTAGTGTCTAGAGATCATGTGATTCAACGGAAAATGCTTTCCGGTATGACATTCTTAATTTCTAGACGTCACTAAACAGACAACTCATTCATGGTGAACACCGAAGTTATGGACGGATACCTGTGTCCAGGCGGTAGCTGGCTAAGGTACCTACCGAGCTGGGTTTGGTGTGGGGTCGGAATGGAGAAACATTCCACCAGACCTCTTAATAGTAGTGGACACCTAAACATGCTACTGCGAAGAGAGGCAGTACGGATCTACAGACCGCGCCGTACGTATGTAAGATAAGAAAACCACCGTTGTACCCATACAAATTGCAACACCGATGTTGGATACACCTTGCGAGTGATACTTCCTCTACGCAGCAGAGTGCTTCAGAACTGCACCGTCACAATGAACATCTTCTCTTTCCTCCTTCCATTCGTTTCTATACTTCCAGCTGTGCTGGGCGCAACTTCGAAGTCAGATACATTCGAGAAGTATCAAGCTCTCTCACGCTTCGGTCCGATCGATTTGGACGATTCTTCTTACGACGAATTGACATCAAAGCCCCGAGATTACCATGTCGCGGTCATTTTAACGGCCGCAGACCCTCGGTTTGGCTGTATCCTGTGTCGCGAATTCCAGCCAGAATGGGAGCTTATTGCAAAGAGCTGGAACAAGGGCCCCAGATCAGATGACACTAAGCTGTTATTTGGTACTCTCGATTTCACCGATGGAAGGAACACGTTCCAGAAGGTATGGTGATGAATGATTTCAGAGAGGATCTGCCACTCAGCTAATATGCCCGGGAAAAGTTGATGCTTCAGACTGCACCTGTCCTCCTTCTATTTCCTCCAACCGTTGGACCATCTGCTAGGGTCGACGATGGCCCCTTGAGATATGATTTCAGCGGGTAAGTCTCGTCCAATTGTTTTCCGAAATAGGCCACTGGACTGACGACACTTACAAAAGCCCTATATCTGCTGATCAACTTTATACGTGGATAACCCGTCATCTCCCGGAAGGTCCGAAGCCACCTCTTGTTCGCCCTTTGAACTACATGCGAATCGTTTCCTTCGTAACTATCATGATGGCCGTGGTGACGCTCTTTACGGTTTTATCGCCTTATGTCCTACCGGTCATTCAGAACAGGAATCTTTGGGCTGCAGTCAGCTTGATCGCTATTCTTCTCTTCACAAGTGGACATATGTTCAACCATATCCGCAAAGTACCATACGTCGTTGGGGATGGTAAAGGGGGTATTAGTTATTTTGCGGGTGGATTCCAAAACCAATTTGGAATGGAATCGCAAGTTGTCGCGGCTATTTGTAAGTTGGCGGTCTCCCCTTGATGAAATCTGCAGCATCATTGTTGCATGTGCAACTATGTACTTACGGAAATTTGACAAGACGCTGTCCTTTCATTCGCGACGATCGCTCTCGCAATGAAGGTTCCTCGTACCGCGGACAAAAAGGCACAGCAAGTTGCCGTGGTAATTTGGGGCACTGTGCTTCTCGGCATGTACAGCTTCCTACTCAGCGTATTCAAGGCTAAGAATGCCGGGTATCCTTTCTTTCTGCCCCCATTCTGATCTGATCTTCATACTGGATGAAAGGATGTATGGTTTGACGGATCATGGAAGGGTGAAGCATACATTGACCAGCTGTACGTGACTTGCAAGGTACATCTATCCACATGGCTCGATCAGAGCGGAGCCGTTTGATGCTTATGGTTCATTCCTATCACTCTTCGTGTATTTTAGTGGCTTTAAATCTCTAGTCAACAATTACAGGGCTTTTCTTTCTTCTTTTGGCTAGATTTTTGACCATACTGTATACTATTCTCTCAGGTAACTACTCCGTATTGCGAAGACCACGTAGGTATATACAAGGTACAAACCACCTCCTCCAGATCAGTCAATACTCAATGGGCATCCACAAGAGTCAGAAGAAGCGAAATCATCTGATACTAGTTAGCAACCCACCCGATCTATCCTTAATCGAGCTTACTCAGACCCGGGCAGCAGACTAACTGACTGACTATTAGGAGACTATTACTCCGGAGTTGGTACCGATGACACTATTCTAAGGTATCAAAGTTAAGCTTTGGTCTACTTGCTATAGTCTATTTTCTATATGTTGACTTGATTTGATGACTTCAGGTCCCCCCCGCCCGACTGTTCCACCCGCGCAAATATGCAGCCGGCTTCTCGACCACCCTTCTCTTCGTTCCAATATGTTCCTTCCATAGCCAGTGAAAGCTCAAGCCAAGATCAGGGTTGGTCCATTGTCTGTGTTCTACATGACCGTAATTGAAATACTAGTACATCTTACTATTAACAGATACGTACAGTATATCCATATATTCATCAATATCTGACATCCATTGTTTAAAGGGTTTGAATTCTGACCAACAAAATTTACAAGCCTGCATATAATGTGAGACTTGGAAAACCTTCGTAGAAGGAGAAATATATGAAACTTCTACTGCAGGTGAAATATGATTATCTTTATCATTCAATATCCTTGAAACGAATTTTGACTATGAAACCAGGGTGGTAGAGAAAAATATTCTATAATCATACTTCTTTGGGCTTTTAGATACTTGCAGAAAAGAACACACATGAACTTTCCCCAGAAAGTCAAAGTATTAGGAGGATGTTGTGTGCTTGACAGATATTCACAGATATTTTTAACTATATTTTCTCCATACGCTAAGGATATATAGTATTGGATGACTCCATAGGGCCCGAGTCAAAATGGGCATAGTTCAGTGAGTCCAGGGTAAGGCAACAATATGCCGTGTGGCATGGACACGCTCTCGAAATAACGGCCACGCACCACCTTGGCCTTTTTGCGGAGCTACTCCGGAAAGCTACCCACCTCACCAGTTCACATTCCCTCTGACTGGCATCCTGCTGCGCTGGCTCTTTTTGGGTCAGAAAAGTCTCCTGAGACATTGGAACGCAGTCATCAACAAACAATCCTCTTCAGGGGCTCACATCGAGCGGCAATGGTCAAATACGGAAAACACAAAATAATACCAACAGAGACTCCCCAAGGCCTAGCTAGAGCCGATTCATGTCAACATGGCACTGCCCGAGGAAAACAATCTGAGTAAACTACTGACATCTTCAGTATCTGGCACCTCCTTTTTGATTGCTATTCAAGTATTCTCAAGGCTTTTCACATTTGTTGCAAACCAGCTTGTTTTGCATACCCTATCACCGGCCATTTTAGGAGTTGCGACACAACTTGAACTCTATCTTATCTCAATACTATATTTCTCCAGGGAGAGTATCCGAGTCGCAATCCAAAAGCAACCATTGGAACATCACTTTGACGCCCACTCTGGCAAGAGAAAGCAGGATCATGCAACAAAGGCGCCGTCAAGTGATGACGCTGCCGCTGTGCGCCGATCGACTTTATCATCTCAGACTGTGGTGAACATGTCCTATCTCAGCTTGGGGCTAGGGGTCCCTTTGGCTTTGATTTTTGCCGGCTTTTACGTGCACTTCGCCCCAGAAGAGGTGTCCCAGACTCCTTTCTACCGCCTGAGTGTTGCTATCACTGCTGTCTCATCGCTGCTGGAACTCGGCGTCGAGCCCATTTTCGCCGCGGTACAACAACACATGCTCTACAAGAAGCGTGCAGCCGTGGAAATGACTGCAGCGCTTGTGAAGAGCTTGGCAGTGTGCAGCTTATTTGCTTGGGCCTCCTGGACCGGAAATACTGTCGGAATTTTTCCATTTGCTTTGGGTCACTTATGTTATTCCTGCACCCTTGTCTTCGGGTACATTCAAGTCACGCGAGACGTAAGAAAACAATGGCGTTTCTCGCTGTTTCTTACGCGGCTTAAATCTAGGTATGTCACATTGACAATTGAGCGGTTTCTAGTTAATAACGATGGCCAGAGATCAGTCGCGCTACGTCGCGGACACGTTCTCTTGCCGATTACTTTCACTGTCTGCAAACTCCTTCTTCCAGTCTATCATCAAGCACATCCTCACACAAGGCGATGCATTAATACTAGCAGCAATGACAAGCTTGGAAGATCAGGGGATTTATTCTTTAGCCTGCAACTATGGCGGGCTTATCGCTCGCTTATTATTCCAGCCGATTGAGGAAAGCAGCCGTATTCTGTTCTCGTCATTGCTCAATTCATGTGAGAGTGGTGCAAGCACCAAGGCTGCCAATGCAGCAAAGGCACACCTAGTCGACATCTTGCGTGGGTATGGAATGATGTCCGCTATTGTCCTGCCATTAGGACCACACTTGGTACCACAAATGCTTAATGCATTGGGCGGGCATCGATGGGACTCTCCTATGGTCGCTAGCTTGGTTTCACTGTACTGCTACTACATACCATTCTTGGCATTCAACGGCATAGTTGAGGCATTTGTGTCTGGCGCAGCAACCCCTTCAGAACTTCGAACCCAAACAGGCTGGATGGGGGTATTCTCTGCGTGTTTCGCCTTGGCCGCTTACTTCTTTTTGAGGATAGCACATCTCGGTGCCCATGGTTTGGTTTACGCCAACATTGTCAATATGGCCGTTCGTATCCTCTGGGGGATATATTTCATTCGATCATACATGCTTCGACATGGCATTAGAATGCCTTGGGCTGATTTTGGTCTCCGGCCTTCTACATATATTGTTGGTGTTGGACTGTCCCTAGCGCTCGCATGGCATGGCACCTTTGGCTCTGGCTTTCGTGAAATTCTGAAATCCGGTGCAGTCGCAACTGCGTACGCTCTCTTGATGTAAGTCAACCCTCATGAGCGGCGAACGGTCTCTAATGATTTATTTCTAGAATGTACCTTGAGAGAGAATTCCTTATAATCAAGTGCGAAAAACTATATCCGATGTTAAAAACCAAGCTTTTGAAGCAGAAATCGACATAAAACAATTGCTTAATCATCAAATGTGATCTTCGTCGCTGTTTTGTCGGTATCGACATTCTTGAAGAATGCACCATATGCATCGTGTTGCTTCTTTTTCACAGTTGTGCCGAACTTGAGAAGGTCTTCTGGAATATCCTGTTTTGCTTGCTTGAGGACGTTGATTAACCTGGAACATGTCAGTCAAGTGTTCTGTTTTCAACTAATCATAGCAGGATGAGAAATAGTACTTACGATCCAGACTGGGCTTTGTCAAGTTCGGTGAAAAGGGTGATGGCATAACCTTCGGCTCCAGCACGACCAGTTCTAAAACGGAGGGGCGCAAAGTGTCAGCTGGAATGAGTTATATGGGTGCAATGGCTACTAACCGTCCAATCCGATGTACATAATCCTCAACTGTAAGGGGAAACGTGACGTTGATGACCTGTTTGACTGAAGGTATGTCTAGACCGCGAGCTGCCACATCTGTCGCGACAAGTACTGTAGCAGCACCTGACTTGAAAGCATCAAGGCTCTTGAATCTCTCCTGTTGGCTCAAATCGCCGTGAATCCCGGCCACGCGAAACCCTTTAGCCCGTAGAAGCCGTTCAACACGCATGGCTTCCTTTTTGTATAGACAGAAAGCCAGGACTTTATCGGGGGTAGAGCCCGTCCGCTGAGACTTATTGAGCAGCTGCACGAGTCTGGATTCTTTCTCGTGAGGCTGGACCACTTCCACAACTTGTTTGATTCTTGTGTTAGCCCGAGGATCGGCAGACGGGTCCCCGCCAATAGTCACGGTAACAGGTGAGGTCATGAAGTTTGCAGCAAGAGCTGTCACGGCTGGAGGCCAGGTAGCAGTGAACATCACAGTTTGGCGCTTGGACGCAGGCATTGATTGAATGATCTCTTTGATGTCCTTTTCAAACCCTTTGTCCAGCATACGATCGGCTTCGTCTAGGACAAGGTATTTAACCTTCCCGAGGTCCAATGAGCCGTCGCTCTGAAGGTCTTTCAATCTGCCGGGCGTGGCAACGACAACAGATGCGGTCTTGAGGGCTTCCCGTTGCTCGTCTTTCCTCACCCCACCGAATATACACGCCATTTCAATGGATCCAGAGCCTGCATAGTTCAGAAGTTGGTCGTGTATCTGCATCGCAAGCTCCCGTGTCGGCGAGATCACGACTGCCGCTGGTCGAAAAGGCTTCTGCTTTTTCTTGCCCGCCGCATCCAATATCATCTTCATACACGGCAAACCAAAAGCAAGCGTCTTACCACTCCCAGTTTCCGCAATTCCAATGATATCACGGCCGGAGAATAGATATGGCCAAGTAGCTGACTGGATAGGCGTTGGCGCCTTGAAGGAATTCAGAGGCTGATACAAGTCGCCGGTGCATGATGGCAGATGGGAGAATGAGAGAATCGGGCGAAGATCCGGGGATTGCGACAGTGGATCAACTGTCTTGATCGTGTTGTCCGAGAGAAATTTGTCGATTTCTGACTGTGGAAGACTGCTAAGAGCGGCCGATTGGCTGTAAGATTTCGAGGCCTTCGGCTTTTTCACATTTTCCTCCTTCGCACGCTTCTCGCCCTTCGACTTTTTCTTTGGTCGAGTCTCAGAGACAACTTCATCTTTATACTCACGTTTTGCCATGATGAGCCTTGACTTGCCGTTGTCAGAGCAATTTAATGGATCAAGATTGAGAAGAAATTGGAATTGAGTTTGCCGGTGTCACGGTTCTATACGCATTTGTTACCTTTTTTTTTTTTTT